>JAQGBE010001210.1:0-12110 GCA_034698225.1 Scheloribates latipes | reverse complement strand
GATGAACTGGACGAACTGTAGTCTGAAAGGAGACAGTGTTTGGTTAGTGGTGACAGTGATGGCAACCGACAAATGCCCGGAGCAATGCTGTTATTCTTATTGATAGGTTCACTATTTCCAAGAATAAACAGACAAATTCGCTGAAAGGGTGCGATCGTGAAGAATATTACGATCTCTTTCTTACCATTAGTGCTATGAATAACTGTTTGATATGATTTGTTAGACAACTGATCGGAAACAAATTGGATTTGGGAGCGAATGACTTTCGCCAAATCGATATCCTTTGCAGAACACGAACACAAATTGACTATAATTTCGAGCGCATTGTTAGCGCTAAGGAATTCGGAGTTTGCATTAGTATAACACCAAACGAGCACTTCTTCGTCGGTCAGTCGACCGCTCGCAGGGCTGTCCTCGAGGTGGTCGGCCGACCGTTGCGGCTGATGTTGGTTAAGGTGCTGGTGGTGTTGTTGCAAGAGCATCGCCTATTATAGCAAATGAGGTGCCGTTGACTTTGAAACCCGATTTATACTCATTTTTTGTTTTCATTTGATTTCATTTTTCTGTTAAAAATAGATTTAATTTTTTACGCATTCCTTAACCTCTTGTTTATTGAAATTAAAATTATTTACAAATCGATAATTTGGTTATCACTGGAAAAACAATTTGTGTCGACAAAAAAGAAGTTAATCTCATTGTGTTATAGGTTTTCCTCATTTTGTGGTAAAAGTGTTTTCGCGCAGAACAAGACTAAAAACTAAAACGAATGTCTCGTTTATTGTGATTGAGCTCTGCCTCGAAGTCACAAATCAGATCTCATTATCTATTCATAAGTTTTGTCTTTTTGTTTATTCATTAGTCTATCTATGAATAGAGCCATAGATTTATAGCTCCGAGTAATCACTTCTAATAATATTTGACTAAATTGTTGGCGTATTTAATAAATGGACGAAAACTGCGCCAAAATTTGGTCTCGAATTTGCTTTTTAGGCGTTTCGTCGAAGAGATAACTCGATTAGAGGCCGACCACTACTCGGAGTGCATCTGATCTGACAGTCAGTCCCTTTCGCTCCGACTTTCCTCCAAAACATTTCCAATCGTTTCTTACACTCTCTCCAGAAATTGAGATCAAGTTATGCGTCAACCGATCGGTTAAGAGCCAAATGCGAGCCATTCTTCTGGCTCTCAATTATACCAACGATTATCTAATAGTTTAACCGAATATAGATATAGAAAACGTGACTCAGAAAAGAGTTTTGACTCAAAAAAATTTAGATTAGATTTTAGATTAAAATCATATCATTTCATAAAATGTTTTATTCATTCTTTTGTTTCTCAATAACAGAGTTATCAGAGTTTTGGGAAATTTGTTGATCGCTTTGAACGGTGTGACCACCGCTCGACAAATCGCTTGGTTGCTGACCACTGGCCTCGCTCTGGTCGTTCTGTGTCTTGGTATTGACAGCATTGACCGAGTTAACAATGGCATTGACCAGCGATTGCTTGAGATTAGCTTGCGATTTGATCAGATTGAGGTCGAAGTTGATCTTTCTGTTGATCAGATTGGCGTCGGCACTGACTTTCTGTTTGAGAAGATCCAACTTCAGTTGTTCCATACCGACGATGGCGTTCACCAACGCCTGAAATGGATTTCCAGACTCGGATGCGATGGACGACACACTCGCGGAGCCAGTGTTACCACCGGTGCCAAAGATGTTTCGGTTGTTGTCGCCCGAGTTGACATTGTTAATGGGTTTCGGACAGTTTCTGCACGAACAGGTCGGACAGGGGTTGGCAATCGTTTGTTCTCCGTTTGCGTTGTTTCTACCCAACAAATACATGACTAACTGAAAAAGCATCTTGTTCATGTCATCAACCATTGTATTTGTATTTTGATCAGCGCTCGGAGAATAAGGCGATGATATCGGTCTGAAAATACCCGTTTGAATGAGTCGATTCTGGTCAGAGTTGGGCTGTTTGTTGGGGAGAGAGATGGCCGGGTTTGGGCGGTGACCAGTGCTCGAGCTCGGCATTGGGTCGGGGATGCAGTGGACAACTCCCGACTGGATCATTGTCTTCAGTTTGTCTTCTGTAAGTCCGGCACTTTTGATGATGTCTTTATCGATGATGGCAATGATTGTCGAGTCCTGAATGAGGGCCGGCGTGTGATTAGCGCCACAAACCCTATCGAAGAGCAATCGCGCGAAACAATTGCCGTTCACTATATCATTGAACTGACATCTGGCCATCAGTTGGTCGGCCATCAGCTCATCTTCGGCGCCGAAGAAGTAGAGTTTGTTTTGTGACTCAACGTAATTGTTAATCAAAGCGTCGATATTATCGGCGCTAATGTTCGGTAGTATTGTCGATGAATCAGATATGATATCGATTTCGGCATTCGTCGCACCGACGAAGACATTAATTATTAGCGATATTACGAAAATCTCTTTTCTATTCATTTTTCAATTGACTCGTCTCTGGAAAAACTCGATGAAAAAGTTTGCAATAAAAATAATTTTTTGAGGGAAAGTGACGTTAAATGAGAGTTAAAAGTCATTAAATTAGTCGAGTGTCGAGTGAACTGCAATAAGTGGGTAATTATTGGCCGAAATATATCGTCAAAAATCATATCACTTATGCATAATCGCGATGAGGGCTCGACGAAGAGCTCGACTATTAGCCAGCAAACGATAAAATATGATCTAAACGTTTAATTTAATAGTTATTGCGATTGCGAGCAATCA
Organism: Scheloribates latipes; assembly: GCA_034698225.1. NCBI lineage: Eukaryota > Metazoa > Arthropoda > Arachnida > Sarcoptiformes > Scheloribatidae > Scheloribates > Scheloribates pallidulus. The sequence continues at coordinate 9,366 of JAQGBE010001210.1, read as the reverse complement.
ATCGGAAAGTAATGTTTCGCCAAATTATTGTCACATCTATTGGCGACTAATGGATAGCATCGATGAGAAGTCATTGCGCGACAGAATCGCAACGAAGAAGGCATACAATTCGGAGAATCGGATTCCGAAGAAAGAAAAATCTAATTTTCATTCCAACGCATTAATCACTCAAATTGTGTCCATTCGTCGCATTTATTATCATTTATTCGCAATTAATTCTTCGCTGAGTTTCACTCAAACAAAGAAAAGTGAACCGAAAAGAGACAACAATTAGATTAAAATCGATATCTTTTTAATTATAAACGTCTTTATTATGTCATAAGAAAAGAGAGATTTCACTAAAAATTTAATTAATGACTAAAAAATTTTTGATACAAAAAAGAGAAATCAATTAAAAACTAATTATAATTAGTTTTATAAAAACTCATTCATTAGACAACTGTTTTTGGAAACGACTAGATATTAGATGTTTGGTTGGATTCGAGCGACGAATATCTCGTTTAAGCGAAGCACAAAAATGACCGAATCGTACGACTATTTACATCTGAATCTGTAGTTTGAATGCAAATCCGACTTTACATCGATTGTTACAAAGCTATTACAATCATTGCATACATTCAAAAGTTATCTTTATTTACAATAAGTCTTCTTATAATTGCAATCAATATTAATTTTAATCCGAAGTAACAAAATATATAAATAAATAAATAAACATTTGTTTCGAATCCGTCGATGATATCAAAAATCAAAAGGCGTTCGCATTGCGAGCGATCAGACACTCAATCGAATTAAAACTTTGATTTCATATATAATTTGTTTTGTGTTTACTCTCAGTGTTTTGTTTTGCATAAAAACCAAAGAATTGTTTTTCCGTTTCATCTGTAAAATTAAAAAATGGTTTGATATTTGATTTGATAAGACTTTTGGCAGACTTTATGCTCTCATTGTTAACAAACTCTCGAATCGACTCTTGACTGCGACACTCGAAGCGAGCAATTGGTTGATTGCATCGAATCGATTGCTAAAGTTGTGTCAATTCATCAGATAATTGGCCGAAAACAACATTTTCTCATAACATAGATAATCAATAAACTCGATAACAATTCTCTTCTGTGAGTCAAACCAATTGATAATAATTATCTAAATATTTATCATTCATTGACAAAAACGAACGAAACACAAGATTTCTCTTCAAAACAGTTTCTCTTTGTCTTTATAAACGATTCTAAAAACTAATTATAAATTCATTTATAATTTTAAACAGAGTTTTAATGAATTAAATAAATTCATAAAAAGTAAATCAATGTTTGGTTCAATCAATCGATTCACTGATTCATTGGTAGAATTTCATGAATTTGCAGCACAAGAACGAGCACTGGTCTGAAGAAGTGGACAAACGGTTCTTATCGTCTTTGTTTGTCTCACTCTTCTTACTCCTCATCTTAACGGGAGTTCCGCCCACACTCTCGTTGATTGTGGACCCGATGTCCAGCTTTCGGGCGCCGACCAGTTCTCGGTCGGAGTCGTCGTCGTGTATAGTACTCTCGTAACCGCTGGACGCGGGCTGTCTCTGCACTACCGGATGATGACTGGCACAGCTCGGAGTGGACACCGACGACGTCTTCTTGGCCACCGACGAGCACTCGCCCTCACTGGTGGTCCCGTGACCGCTGGTCGTCGTCGAAGTGGTGTTGCGCTTCAGGTGTTGTTCCAGTTTCTGCTGTTTTCTGCTCACAGAAGACTTGGCGGGACTGCTGTGCGAAGAGTTGACAGTTGTGCCCAACAATCGGTTCACTCGCGGAGATGTCGGCAAAACGGCGTGATTTGGAGACGCGGTCACAAACAACGGTTCGTTTGGCGATGAGATCTGCGGCGGAGATGTGGCGGACAGCGAACGGGGAGTGTGGCCAGAGGTCGGAGACTTGACTGACTCGTTGATTATGGAATATGGCGTCGGAAGTGGCGGAAAGTCTGTGAACTCTATTTTTGCCGAATCCCACGGATGGCCACTAATGTCCTGATCACTGGCCCCGTCCGGGTGTCTGAGAGATCGGTACTCCAGCTCTCGTTTGGGACACTCCTTGTGAGGATGACTGCGGGCGGTGGTGAGCGACATGAGCTGTTGGAGGAACTGTTCCAGTTTGAGCTGTTTGGGTGGTTCGGTGACGGGCTCGCTGTGGCAGTCGTCCAAGTCTTCGGCACCACTATTACAGAACTCATTATCACAGCAATCACTCATAGCCTCTCTGCCGGCGCCGGCTATGCGTTCGATACCAAAAATCTCTTCATTGCTCAGTATTTTGAGGGCATCACTAAAAGACATTTCGCCTTCGGATGAGTTGTTGGTGACCGTCGAAGGCGTCACATCTGTCTGACAGCTCGCGTCCGACACTTCTGGCAACAAAGTCTTCTGTCGGCTCTGTTTATGAGAGGTGTCCGGCGTTTGTATGGATTGGTCGGTCGGGAAGTCAGACCAGATGTGTTTGGTGTGCTGTTGGATCCACTGCTGGATCCTCTGCTGCTTCTCTTCGTGGTAACACATTGAGTGCTCCGATTCCAAGACATTGGGCTCCAACTGAGCGTTGGGTCCGTCGACCCACAACTCCTGCGACCACTTCAGTGATTTGTGGTCTTTCTTTCTTCTGCTCCGTTTGGGCCGATCTATCCATAGCTCATCGCTTTTCTTCGATTCTTTGTTAGACCGATGATTAGGCGACGGAACGGGTGTTTCGTTGCAGTTCTTCGAGCCGTCGTTACGTCTCATCTCGTCTTTTGAATTGTCTTTTTGCGCGTTTGTCTGCACTGGAGTTGAGTTGAGGCCCGTATTTGTCGACACATTGTGTTTTAATTTAGATTTTGAGCCCAAATCTGTGCGATTCGTGCGATTGATGTTAGATTTGCCGCAGAAGATGACGGTATCGACCGATGAAGACGTGTTCCAATTGAGACCCGACTCGCTCTCACTGGCGTTGACTGACTCGACGTCGCGTCGGCTGTGATCTGAGACAGAGTTTGGCATCGATTTAATTAAAACAATTTATGGCAATAATTATGGAACACATGTTCGCTGATGTCCGACAATTAATCCCATGAGCACTAGTGCCTCAACAACTCAGACAATAAGCAAATTCTGGCGAATAAATAATAATAATTTGCTTTCGTGTTGGCCAACAAAATGCGGAGGAATGGCCTCACAATGGCCTCAATCCAGAGGTATATTTCATTTCTCATAACTATTAGAGTCATATCCGACGCTATTTGCGGCTCACAGTCTCGACGAGCCGTCCAACAGATAATCCCTTCGAATGGCTTCGAATAAGTTTTATTACGGGCTCTGAATGTGAGACCGATTCCACTAAAAGGATTAAATCGACGAATAATAGCCTATTTTCAAAGCAATAGCTTTTTCGGACACTTTTTGAAAATGTAAGAAAAAGTTCGGTTTTTAGAGTAGAAAAATCCAATTCTGGTCTCAATAGCGGTCTTCAGACCATTTATCACCAGAATTGGCGAAAATGGTTCGGTTTTACCACTACTTCGTGACTCAGTATTCAAACAAATTCTGTTCGTTTGTAATAAAAACGAAACCTTTAATAAAATTATGCGATTCTAGCGGTTGGAGGCCCGCGAGCGACAGACCCGGCTATGAGCCGAGACCTGAGCCAACACATGAGCCAACACAGGAGCACATGAGCAAGCTGCTTTTGACGTTAACTCGCTTGAGCCGAGACTATCGATTGACGTCTCATACGATATATTTATATATTATATCCACAAAAACAAAATCAATATATTTAGTGATTTTCGTACCGGAATAGCAAAGAAAACAAACAATTCGTTTGAATCGAGGCATAAGAAAGTGGTTAGAAATCAAGAATTGGATAGTTTGGGCGATACTCCGCCTGGAATGCAGACGATATACTGTCTTGGATACACTAAACAAGCTAATTTATTCTCTGCTCGCTTTGTTGGTCCATTAGAAAAGCAACTCATCTGCGAGCTAATTGAGCAAGATGAGTGGAGTGGCTCTCGTGGCACGACTGATGATCACCACAACCGCCCGATGAGATCAGATGAGGTGATCAGTGATCACTGTTCAGGTAGTGTTACGCCACTCGACCCGAACCACAATTTATTAATCCGAAGATTAAATTCTAATCCCAACTGAAATGAAAGCATTCAATCAATTATTTTCTGAGACCAAACTGAAGACACTTTCAGCGAAAGAGTAATTGAATTCTTCGGCTTTTGCCGGAGTGTTGTGTGAAATGTCAGACCTTTAGCGATGATCTATGAAATGGTTCGTTAGATTCGTTAGATATTCAAAAGAATGACAAAACAGAAGACAAGAGAAGATAAAAACTTTTTCTGAATTCAATTCCATTCGCTTTTTCTCTTTTTAAATTCGATATACTATCCAAACATAGATTCGAGTTAAGCCCGACTTCATAGTTAAGAATCCCTCTCACGAACTGATCCGATGATCTTTTTCTTGGATTTTTCTGGTCTTCGCTTCGACGCTAACTTTAAATCTATTCTATCCGTCATTTTTCTCGCTATAAATGGGTATAAATCTCTGATAAAAAGCCGCAGTCATTAACCAGAGCTATGATAAGTGTCTTCTCAACTGATTCCCGCAGATGAGAGTCATTCCGCTAAATGACAGACCAATTGTCTGATCAATAATTACAACATTTCTTCGCTCTAATCATCGCTTAATGTCTTGAATAACAAACCTAATTCAGTGATAGTCGCCATTGGCTCCGCTGTTAGGCTAACAAACACTTTAATAATATATTGTTGATGTCAAAATTATCTGGCTCACTTGGCTTACGAGCCTCTCGACTCACTCTAGCACTCAGCAAAACAAATTATCATGGTCAATGTTTTGCTATTTTAGTTGGAATCACACAACTATTGAATTACAGTCAATAAAGTTCTCGAATTGAATGCAAATATTATTCAAATTCATTGCTTTCTTAGGAATTGATTTAATAAATCCTTTGAATCGATTTAAAAATAAAACGGATTTGAATACGAAATATGCAAATATTGCGAGAAATTCACACAAATTTTTGTTTATCTCCAAACAAACTATTGTTTTCTTTGATGGCTCCTTAAGTCAACAAATCAGACGAATCGAAGCCAATCACAAGAATATTGTTGGCATATATTCCGGTCATAAGTGCTGTGTGTTTTCGGTGCTATGCAGTGCCGGCGCTCATCATATACTGAGTTCGGCCATACGTTATATAACATATACAAGATTATTGAGAGGCACTGGAGTCCAGTTGCGAGTCACTGGAGAGCTATTATATAAAATGTAAGAATATTTGCGAACATAAGTGAACATAAGTTAATGAACTCAAGAATTGCAGAATAAGAACAATATATAAGACGTGAAACGACTCGGATATGCATCGGTAGTGCAGTTGTCTTACCGTTGAAACGGTGGGCGAAGTTGTGTTGCATTCGTCGCATCTTATGTCGAGGACCGGAGTACATGATTCGGGAGCGATGTATGCGAGCGGCGAACTGACCGGTCGATCGCGCGACGGATGGAGAGGTCGGTCCACAAGTGAGCACAAGTAGGAGAAGGAGAGGGAGAGACAGAAAAACAATGGATGAATACATTGTAATGATTGTATGGATCGCATGCATCGACTGAGCAATGAGTTGTCGTAAAGACTTTTAATGAAAAGCTGATATAAAAATTGATTTGTTTCCTCCGATCCGGCATTCAGTGCATAAAAGACTCGATAACCGAGTGAAGTGAACCTCAATAATAGCTAATAGAAAACAGTTACGGACTTGACGTTAATGCCAGGCATTGCCAGCACTTAATGCTGAGCGCAAACTAATTCCGATCTCTATTTCCATTGATTAGTTTGTTTGTAATCTTTATTTTTGTCTTAATTACACCGATTGTGTCGGCGTTCGGGCCATACCTTTCCGAACGGCTGCTCCTGTCGTGTCACTCGACTGCCGGCCAATGTCTGCTCTCTGGTCGGAGCGGTCAGAGTCCGCGTGGAGGCCAACACTGGCGGTGCAGTGATGTGTGGGCCCGAGTGTGTGGTGAGCTGTGTCTGTGTCGGTGTCGACATCGGTGCCGCTGTGGCCACGGCTGGAGCGGTCTGTCTATTGGTCTGTGCATTAGTAGCAGCACTTGTTTTGCTTAATTTGGTTGCTCTGCGAGGGAACGGAATAATAAGAAAACAAAGAGTGGATTAAATAAAGTTTGTGTTTCTCTCACTTCAGACTAAATGAATGAAATGCCGGCGAATTATATTGTTTAGAGAGTTAGCCCTAAATACACAGCAATGAATGTCTCGGTAGCCGAGGAAAAGTCGATCGCTGCTAATGCAGAGACAGCCAGAGCTGCAAAGGGTGTGCACTCGGGTTCTCAAAACAGATCAATATCTCAATGATATAGAGCTAAGAATTTTCGCCACTTTTCCACTGGAGTCAGGACTTAGCTCGAGATTAGGGAAATAAATAGCAGTTTAGCACAATTTATGGCAAATTTCCGTAAGTGTGTAGTCCTTAATGAAAGCATCGCTCCATTCATGAGATTAATCTCTTTTATATAATTTTTCAATTAAATATAATATCAGATGAATTGCGGAATTGATTGACTCATCAATTGATTAAATGGAAAGCCAAAGCAATATCTATTATATCTATATATTAGTGTAATTCGCAATTAATTCGATATTTTTCGTTATCGTAATGGACGGACATATCGGTAATGGGAGGACGCGATGGAGTGCCCACTGATAGCGACCCAGAGCTCGCAAAAGCCATTATTTTATTCAATTTGCCATATCTTCTGAACGATAATCCAATTTCTTTACTCCACTTTAAAATGCTTTTTCGTTATCAAACTCCTGAACTCCATTACAAAGCATACGAACCAAATATTTTCTCATTGAACTCGAAATTATATTTTTCTAATAAATATTTTCGTCATATTCTTCGTCCAAAACGAAGGCAAAAGTTTTGGCCAAAAGGGCTTCACTGCATAGCAACACATATCGAGGCACTCACTGACACCACATATCAGTGCTTTGGCTTAAGTTGAAAGGCGTTTATGCGATGCCAACCGTTAGGCAGAGAAGCGATGCCTTAGACTCGAAGGTTCGACACAAGAAATATTATGATAGCATCCAATCCCGGGGTCGACAGGAGAGGAGTGGGGAGTGACTGAACTAGCAAAACAACAATTGTTGAAATTCAAGTTCTCAAGTTTGGACTCTAATGGTCGGATTAAACCGCAAACTTATGTTTTGTTTGGTTTAATTTCGAGCGAAACGCTTTGAAGCCATTATCGAATAGTTGTGGCGAAGTGTTGGTCACCCCTCGGATCGGGTGATGGCATCCGTCGAACGATCCGATCCATTGAACGGAGTGCTCACACAAAACGGGCGAAATGTGATGGCATTTAAGAGTTAACTCTGGTTACAAATCTTGATGAATCTGTGTCGGGAGTGTCCGCCGACTAGTCCGGTGACTAATATCACATAATTCTGTGCGTCGATGGCATCGCCGGAGTGACAGCGGAGGTGCGGGCGATCACTGGACTCGAGTTATCAAACATTTTATAGCCGTTCGCATCAATTGTAGACTTTGTGCGAAAGCGATTGACTCGAGTCTCGATCCCAATCCAGTAATTGTCTGATCGCCAGCACTACTCCTCTTTTTATCGCCACATTTTATGCTCAACTTTTCCCTCACTTTCCTCTTCTCTTCACTATATTTGTTTGATTTTTTGCTTAATATCTCCTCAAAAAAGGGCCAAAAGAAAAGACTCGATAGAAATGTTGTTAAAGTATTTTTGTCATAAGGTTTGTGGCAAACGAGAGATCGATGAGAGAGTGGAACAAAAAAATTTGTTTCACAAATAAATGCCATTCATTCATAAATCTAATGGTTATCTATCGCTCACTCTTTGCATATCTTCATTCGAGGCATCATTTTTCTCAATGCATATGAATGACTCGAAAGTCCTGTATTTTTTGTAATGAAAAGTGAATCGGAATAAGAATATAAATAAAGAGCTTCACTCGAATAAATAGAAAATTTGTATTTTGCGGTTATTCACAGAAAGTCAGTAAAGCATACAATTTGTGTGAACACAACTAAACTGCATTATATTTATTAATCTCACCCGACTTTGACTCTCTCTCTCTCTCTCTCTCTCTCTCTCTCTCTCTCTCTCTCTCTCTCTCTCTCTCTCTCTCCCTCCCTCTCCCTCTCCTCACCACTTCTCTCATGAATAGAGAGCTTTCGGACAAAAAATATGTCATTTATTCAAAGCATTATCAGAAGTAGTGATTCGGCAGTAGTTTATTGAATGAGTTTTTAGTGTTCTCTCAGATATTGTAATCAAAATCGCAGTGCAGTTCATAAAAAAAAAATCGCGTTATTATTCGGAATTCATTGGTCGGTTCAGACAATGGAAACGCATTGATAACCGAATTGATATATCGGAGCGAATGGAGTGTTGGTTTGCATACTCATCGTTGCTTAGCGTTACCAAGATTTATGACACCGAGAGGTGAGTTATGGCTCGGGTCACGACACCCGACCGCTCCAGTGCGCCCTCCAATGCAGCCCAACCTTAATTACACAATACATTTAACTTGGATTTATATTTTACAATAACGTCTGGCAATTAATGTCTAGTCTATGTTCATCGGAGCCGATCGTACGATCCAATGCACGATAGCATACATTCTGACTCTAATTAGTCGATTAATAAGTAGGAAAATCGATCACAAATTTCATGTTAGGCCAGAATTACGCTATAATTTATCGGAATATTGTCTGGAAATGCAAAAGAGATTTAATAACTTATACATCACTTTTATATTTCCTATTATTTTGTGTATTCATTATCATAATTAACTAGATCATAATATTGAAGTCGATCTCAAATTTTAGGTTCTTTTGTTCTTTTACTCAACCGATTGTTATTAATATTGTCTGAGATTGTAATCGAGTTCAGAAAATGTTTACTAATTTGTGTTTTAGTATTAAAAACATTTAGAATGTTATGAATAATAAGGGAAATAAATCGCGAATTGAAAGGCATTTATCATCAGTCCATCAAAAGGCATATTATTTATGGAGTTTCGGAAAGATTTAATTATTGGGTTAGTCTTGACGTGCAGTCAGAGTGAGGGCAGAGTCGGGAAAATTAGTTTTTAATCAATTAGCGCATCGGTGGCCGCACTCGAGACCCACTCCTAATCGCACTAATCATAGGCTAATGAAGAGCGAAAACAATGAGACTCTGCCCTAACGTTTGGCGCAATTCATATCACATTGCGTTTGATTGACAATAGAATTAACTAAAAATAATTA
>JAQGBE010001209.1:0-12116 GCA_034698225.1 Scheloribates latipes | reverse complement strand
TTTCTTAGACCCTGTCCAGGGAGGCTATTCTCCCAATTTTCGCTTCCAGAGGGGGGTTTTGTGATCCACCATTTCCGCATGCATGTTACTAAATTGTTGTTAAAAACATGGACACAAGAGGAAAAATAAGAACTCCTAGATGAAAAGTTATTATAACCAATTAAGTAGCGGAAAGTTCTTTTGACTTTGACTGGATTTATGCCTATTTTTATGCAATACTCGATTGCATACAAATCTCTTTACATTTGATTGTCTATTGTTTTTTTAAAATCCAAACTTCAAGTAATTAATCAAAAAGTGACAAAATTGAGGAAAAATTATAAAAATGTATTATATTTTAAATGATTTCAATGATTTGTCTCTTTATAAGACTTGCATTGCAAACAATTTCATTTGTCTCGCAAACAGTTGTTTTGCAATCAAATTATTTTAGACTTTTGGCGCAAACTTTTTGCTTTTGGCTGCAGTGCTCATGCAATTGAGTGCAGCACATAAAAGCAATATTATCATATTATCATGCTAATTTAGTCATCAATTCTATAATTTTCATAACAGAGTAATTTACTCAGAATATAACTAAATTATCTGATCAGACAATTTGCTGTGTCTGGCGCTGGGCTCTGATTGAATTGCAAACTAGAATTAGTGCAAATTATTGTGTTGTCCAAACAGAGTGATCCTCACTGATCGAGGCAACCGAGTCATGAGCTCCTCAGCCACTAATTGGCATCAATGCGCGCCAATTATTGCCGAATCGAAATCTTGTCAATCATTATCCTATGAGCGAAGAGTCGGTTCCATTGGATCCGAACTCATCTCTAATGAAGAATTCATGAAAATGCAGAAAAAGTAAGAAAAGTTTTGCGAATCGCTTCGAGCCGTGCAGTGGAGGACTGCCACCGACCGACCGCTAATTAATTTAGGCCTCGACTACATTCGGTAGATTCGGTCGGATAGAAATTGTTATTAATGCTAATCGAGATATTAAATCAATTAATTATAATAATGAATAATCGAATGCCATTTAAATGATGTTTTGCGAGACGTAAAGACGGTTTGCGATGCGATCGACTGATTGAGTCATTATTTGGCAAATAAAAGGTTTCGGATTCAAAGTGATTGGCAATGAATCAAAGCCTCAGCCGATGGACTGACACAACCATTAATCATCCAAATTGTTAATCATTGCAAACCAATTGACAACTAATTAGAATAAACTTATAATCAATTTGTTATGAATTTTAATGATTTGTTGTCTTCTCGAGTCGTCGAGACATGTGATGAAACACAGGACTAGAGTTGTGATGCAAACGATGTCATCGGTTGTGACACCACTGAGAATGAGTTCGTGTGAGAACTGGTCTCCGATTCTCCAGTGAATTCCTGGCCTAACCGTGGCTTCGCTTCTGAGCTCAGGTCTCAATCAATTGCATGACATTTGAATTCAATTAGTTTTCATTAGAATCAAAATTTCGGAACAAATTGAAAGAGAGTATCGATTTTTGATGACTTCACTCTCGATTGATCTCATCTCCACTTTTCACATATCACTCATCAAATGGTATGTTCGCTGAAAAGTATCTCAAACACCGAATGCATTATAAACACGTGTTTTCATTCGCGCAAAACTTTTTATACGAATCCATAAAAGTCTGCAATTCTTATGCAATGTCTCGAAGTGTCCGATGCCTTGAGAGGCGAATCATTTGAAGCCATTAATAATGAAAGAAAATTTTGAAAATTATTAGCAAAATAGAAGCCTTGATGTGAAGTCGTTCTACGGATTAGTGTAATAAGAATGTGAGTTAAGAGTTGAGACGATCTCGTTATATAACTAGTGGTTCGTAACAGTATTTAATGTATTAAATGTCAGTCTTGGGCTCATTAACGCACTTTCTCACGATAGGAGAGCCCGGAGTCAATTGAATGGCGAGCACTCGACGGCGTGCGCTGTCCTCCAGTCTAATGTGTGCCCGGACTCTATCGCTCAGGTTTACTGACTTTTCAAGAGATAAATAAGAAAAATAGATATATTTTAGAGTAAAAGTGATTTTCAAATTGGACTCAAATTACTTTTCCATTTGGAGTCGGATGTATCGCAAGACGGGTCGAACACAGTATTAATCTTACAGTAATTGCAAACGTATTTCTGGCCTCACATCTAATCAAATGACATCTAATGTAATCTCCGCCTAAACTTCATCGCACAATGGCTTGACTTTGTGGACACAGAATACGATTTTGCACTTTGAAAAAGTATTTCATGCAATTGACACTAACTTGCAATAGATGTTGCAAAACAAAACTTTTAGTCGATTACCGAAAAAGTCTTGAATGGGAATGATTTGTCACTTTGCGAGTCACATATATGGATCACATATGATATGATATATCGAGAAATCACATGCGATTCTGACAAACTTGGTTTCCCAGTTAAAGATAGTGATTCAAATAAGTCTTACCTCCGGAGGAATGTAGACGTCATTCATCGTAATATCAGTTTCCGAACCAAATATTGTTGCAAATGAGTCACAAGTTTTCAATCGATTCGATATAATGAGTGAATACAACAATTAAGAAAAGCATTCATTGATTTCCACAAAAGTCAATCACTTCTTAATGTTTGCACAAAACTTCAAAACAGAAGCAAAAAGTTTGGGAAAAGTTTTGATTGAAAATCAGAGCAAAACAAGTGCTGCAAAAGTGTGAGACTGTTGTCGACAATAGTTTGTTGAATACGAAAAGTGTAGCCAAAGTTGTCATTCACTTCACTTCTTAATAAAATTCAAACCATTAGCCAAATCAAGGGGTTGTCACCGACGGAGCGACAGTCCCTCCGATTCGCACCACTATTGGAAACTCGATTGTCAGAGGGATTGGCCGACAGTTGCCTGTCTTGTACTCGACTGGACTCGCTTTGCTATTTACGGCGCGATCCGACTAACTCTATGCCTCTGAACCGCAACCAGAATCTGAAAAGTATTACTTTTGCACAATTACGCAATGGTTTGTGCAAAAGCATTGGCTATAGGCCTGCACTCGATCTCATTGGATGCCGACACTGGATGCGGACTGGTTTGCCATCCGAGCGCTCTCTCTCTCTCTCTCTCTCTCTCTCTCATCGCGAGCGGCGTTTCACTGACTGTGATTATGATGTAATCAAGGCATTAGTGGCCTTAACTTTGGTTATTATAAGAAGTGCATTCAAGTAGAGCACTGGTAACCACACTTTGCCGTAACTGATGAACAATGTTTAGAACGAATGGCATAGATATGGCCCAAAAGAACAAATTGCTCTCCAAATTAGCATTGCAATCTTGTCAGACAACACAGTCTATTCACCATGGTATGGTCAAATAGTGATCAAGCTTATTGATTAATCGTTAATGTGTGAGGGAATTAACAAATATTGTCAGTGGCGGTCATAGAGTATGAGTGGAATGGCTGCCAAACGGCAACATATCGTGGAATTTGATTGAAAAAGCGTTTGTCAATGAAGAGTAACAGCGAAGCGATTGTCTGTCGCATCGCTATTCGATTCGTGGGAACAAATGTGCGATCAGTGATATCGTGGGAAACAATAGAATCAGAGATTTCGTAGATTAGATGATATCAATAGAACTTCTGTTGTGCGGCCGATGGGCGTCAATGAGGGCCTAGTTTACAGAAATTAGTGCAAAAGAATATTTTTGTTTCTCAACGATCAGTGATTACATGAATTTGTAATCGTTTAGACTCTAATTGTCTCGAATCAGTTCAGACACTTGTAAACGATGTCACAAACGCTTTGGTCTGAAAACGACACCAAATGACAGATCGAAAGCAAAATGCGTTTGCAATGAAATAATGAATCGAATATCCGGTTATGAATATCCTAAACAACTTTCGACAGTTCCGTATCTGTTCTCCACTGTTGGCTCCGTTTCGCCACTTATACAGCCGTTACGACTGATAGCCATTCAGGCCTTTTGTCAATTGCAGGTCCGTTACGGAGATGGAGATGGGATGAGGTCTTTGTTTGCATTGCGTTCGTCTGGCCTTCACTTCACAGACCACCGAAGACACCCAGACTCGTGAACTGATCACCTCATCAAGGTGAACTCCACTATTAACGCCTATACGCGTATATCTGCCACAAAATTAACACTTTTTGTTTTTACTTTATTTACATTTTCTAACGATTCACTTAATTGAGTAAATTTATTGAAAAAGAAATGGAATAGGTGATTTTTTAAATTGATAAATGTTAATGAAAAGCCGATAATTTATTGCAATCCAAACCCAAAATTTAATCACTAGTTATAAAGTAGAGACACAATGAGTGTTGTATTGAATGATATATGCGAACACCTGGAGAGCCATTAGAAGGGAGAGAGTGTTAAGTCATTCGTGAAATTAAATTGAATTCAAAAACAGTTTGAATGCCGTAATCGAGAGGAATATGAAGTGAGAGTCGTTTCGACAGTCCTTTCAGATGTCATTGTCTGCAAAGCATTCGTTCAATTATTTGAAATCGGAATCCAATCCACGAATTAGTGGTATTGTGTCAGTGGTTGCCGTTTCACAGGTCTGTCGTCTATTCTAATCAGGACTTTGTTTCGCAAACTTTGTCTCATTTGTGTTCAGACAATGACTTTATCGATAAACATCTTTCATTGATGTTCGCAATCAACTCATACGCCAAGAGGTTTGCATCAGAGAAAGGGTTATCTCTCGTAACACATGTTTGAAATACTTCACAATTAAAACAAATCTTCTTTTTTTATGAAACCTGCCATAGAGTCACTGATTTTGATCTGAAAACACTTGAATCTAATCAAAGATTTATCTTTTAAATAAAGCTATCATTATTTCACCGATTTTTCTCCAAAGGAACAGAATTTCAATGAAATTTTCAAAATAATTCAGTAATTTTTGCCACAAACTGTTATTAACGATCGCGGCGTTCGGGCAATAAGTGCTTAACTCAGAAAGAGATAGTTTGCAGACATTCTTGTGATTAGTATATCCTTGAACTCATTGAACCTGTGATGGGGACAGACGTAACACAAATGCATGAGAAAAGGTCTGTCAAACGAATTAGTCTTCGCCTCAATTAACCATTATTTTAATGCTTTTACTGCATTTCGAAGTGAAATATATCAATAAGTCAGGAGTGATGACGACCGACATCACAGGCTTTGTGTGCCGGAGCGCAGCACAGCTGAGGACAGCACAGGACAGGTATGTTCTGTGCGGACTCCGGACTGTGTGGGCAACACATGTCGTGAGCGCTGCCATTAAGACTCGACTCACTCGCCGTCCGAATAATTTCAATCCATTTGACTCAATGTTTAATGTTTTCTGATTAATCTAATTGTCTTTTAATCTTTCCCTTTTCGATACCCTAATTAAAAAGTGATTTATAATTAAGTAATTATTTTGAAAATCGTTTCTCATTTCGCAAAATACAACGAAATTCTGTTAACGCGATAAAATTTGAACGAATTATTGTCTGAACCGAAAAATAAATGATTTATTAAATAAAATTTTGTGACAAAACCTTTTGGTTTATCTCTATTTGCTTTATAGGCACGCAATTAACAGTTGGCCTAAACTTTGCGTCCATATAACAAAAATTTGACGAATTATAAGAGCATTCATTAGATTTATTATATTATGTAATCAGAAAATTAAAAATAACTTCTTTTAATGCAATTATAAGCCAGTGATTTGTGATTACTGTTATTATAAATAAAGTTAATTAGAGTATAGTTTGTTCTGAAATATGTAAATCATTTGTTGAATGAACGGACAGAACGCAGAGAACGTACGGATCGGCGCAGAGTGCGAGACAAATGGTCGGAATATGTAATGTCATGTCATTTAATAAGAGGTGTCTTTCGCTGTCTTCTCATTGATATGGTCTCTGAGTGAGAGTATTCGGTAATTGTTGGCAGAGATAGTAACACATCGTATGATAGTGTGTATTGAGTGTGCAATCACTGCAATCTTGGCAATCACTGGCAATATTTACACGCACCACAAATTCTGCTCATAATTTCACGTGAGAATACCAGTGCCAGGCTTTCCCATCGTTTCCACAATGAATGAGACAAATACTAATTCGCGGGTAATCTATAAGAGTATACGAGTATAAGAGTTGACTCATTATTGTGCGCTTCGGCTTCGGCTTCGGCTCTACTATTGTTAGATCGCAACACACGGACACACATACGGCTCGACTGCACTACACAACTACACAACTATCAGCTCTTCTGCCGCTTTCTGTTTGGAGAAACAATTTTAAATTCTTTATGAATTACAGGTCTAATGATATGCCACACACCGACCGACCACTGACTCCGACGGACGACCAATCAGACCATCAATTCTTTACAAACACTCGAATTCATTCTAATCTATTGCATAAGCTTTTGGCGAAAATTGAAATTTTTATAGAAATTCTCTCTTCAAAGCATCGCATAGAATGTGAGCTCAAAATATGTTTAAGAATACAGAAATTGAGCTCAAAATAAATCTTTGATAGAATTTAAAAGAAAGGTTTATGAAAAGTCTGAATGGAATTCAGTGAATGTAATAAATAGGAAAACAATAGAATTATGTGAGAAAAGCAAGAAATAAAATGAAAGCAACAAAAATAGTAGCGAAGAGTTTGTGTGGAGTATTGAAATGCGATACGACTTCCCCATTGGCGCACAGTTTAACCCTTTGGGTGCTAATGAGATGCGATATGAGGGGAGAGTGCGAGCGGAGGTCGTATTCATTGATCATCGAAGTGGTGAACCATCACTAATAAACACGAGTAGTGGTTATGATATGTTATCACCAGTGCATCAAAGAGTAAACATTGAGCCCCGACTCCACTTCACTCCACTCCAGAGATGTTTAGCCATTATAGGACTTCCTTTCGGGCTTTGTTTCACAGCCCGAGACAGTCGTAAGTCTCGAGAAAGTGCTTATAATGTGGTTCTCAAGAGTCACCTAATGGTCGACTCAACACTTATTACGAGTCGGGACTTAATTAAATGTCTTAACAGTTATTTCTGGTTATCAGAGATGATGTGATGCCATACAGGAGGCGATTGAACATTAAAAACAATTTATAAAGAATTAGATTAAACAAATGAGCTTGGCTCTCTTGGCTCTCACGGCTCTCATGCATTCTCATAGTTATCGCACAATCAATCCTATAATTTATTTTATAGAAATATAGTTTAATTTCTTAGTTAATGTCATTTAATATGTATTTAACAAACAATTCGCTATAAAGGCTAAGAATTGGACTCTTCTGTGAGACTCGGGTTCGTTACAAAACTATTTGTAAGATTGCTTTTCTGTGGAGTCAATCCTCGGGTTATAATAAAAAAGTTATTTTTCTCTCTTCTTATAATCAAATTAAACATTATTTGATTTGTAAACGAATCAAATGAATGGAACCGAAGCCAAGCCATTGATTATAACGTCGACAATGGATTATACAATGTATTTACGACTCGCGGGTCAGTTCAGAGGTCAGACATACAGTAATTTCACGATCGAGTGTTCCGAGTGTTTGCCAATCGCTTAAAGAACTCAATTTCGATACTAATATACGGCTTTATTCTGCGAGCGCTCACGAAGTGTTTGGATATAGCCTTCAATTTGAATAAACATTTTGTATAAAAGCAATGATTAATAATAATCTATCAAAAGACATGCCATTAGTGTGAGTGAAGCAAAGAGAACACTATTTCGTCGATTTTAAATTCAAACGTCTTTAAACAGCAATAAATCCGATGATTAGCTCAGAGCGATTGCTCCGATCGCCAGTTCGACAATGCGAGCACTTCTCGGGCCCTCCAGACCTCGTTCATCACAAACAGGCAAACGAACACAAATCTCAACAAACATTTAATTCGTGTTTGAATTGCTATTGAACTAAAATATTGAGTGCCAATCGAAATAAATTGGAGATCATTGCGATCATAGACTCTCACTCTCACTGCCAAACATAGACTGATTTATGTTTGTCTCACAGGTTATCAATGAAATTAAATTAAATTTAACGATTGCTTCCATTCGTTAGTAATTATTATGACTTTCTATCAAATTCATTATATTTGGGATTAAATATGATTTTGAATATAATTTGCCAAATGATATGTTTTGTGAGCCACCGATGGCTCCGATGGATATCATTTCAACACTCAGGCCCTGGGAATCACTCCGACTTCCGACTACGTGGGAAAGCCTTACGCGAGGCTAAGGTGTAGTCACTGTGTTGTGACTCTGGCTCTGGCTATGACTCCGAGCAGAGCTCAACGCAACTCTCACTGACGACAAGCCATGAGAGACAGCGACCGACGATTCGAACCGCGTTTTGCCATTCCATACATCTCTCGACACTTACACTGATATAAAAATTTTGTCGATTAGTACGACTACTAAGCCATGAAGTGGCGGCCAATCTATCGATGCCTCGGGTCATAGCCACCGATAATAAGTCACGTCTGACGGCAACACTCATTGCGATGCATAAGCTCTCACTTTCATTACCTATTGTTTCCAAACTTAATCCTTTGATTGCACCGATCGTAACATCAAGACTACACCTGCACCTAATTGAAATACACGTTCCAATTATTGTTTCTATGCAATAAATCTTGTTTTTATTCGTACAGAGGATTAGATAATTGAAATCAATTGAATCACTGACTGTCGTGTCGGTCCCAAACCAAATGACAAACTTTTATCAAAATTTTTGAGCGAAAAACAAATTATTTTATCAAAAATTTATTTTTGCAATATTTCAAACACCAAATGCAAGCATCGATCGACTACTGGTTCAGAAGCCGGGATGAATAGAAAGCGTCTAATTTCATCTAACAAGATAATTTTCTCACCAAATAAACTCTCGGCTCGACTAAAAAAGTTGTAATGTTTGCTAAATAATGTGATAAAAGCGGTTGCGATTTGAGTGAACGGTCAAATGAGCATGACACTCATGCCACTCAGGACAAGCCCACCAATCGGTGAGTTCGCGTTGGCTCTCAACTGACAAAGACTAATAGTGTGGACATCAATAAGAGATTCGCTTAAATGACATATAATTGAATCAATAATTAGCTTCAGTTGAATGAGTGGTCGCGATATTTCATAGAAGGTATTCCAAGATAACCGCAAAACTATATCATTCCAAAACTATTTTGCCGATAATAATTAAGTAATTTTGGCGAAGAGGTCTGCGATCACTAATTGAAGTACATTAAGACTTATTTTATCGTTTTGGCAATTTGCGCAAGGTGAAAGCGATCCTTTGGATGGCGAGAGGCGCTCGGCATGCCAGTCACGACCGCGATTGTCTTGGCAATCATCAATTCGAGCGATAGAGTGAGCGCTGCCGACTCACTCACACAAGTTTTGTCCCCAAATATTTCAGATTCGGTGACAAAATAAGAAAAAGAGGAATAAATCTGTGAAAAAATGATTTATAAGTTTTTGAAGACTTAGAAGTAATGAAGAAAATAAATAAAAGCGAAACGAATAGAAAGAAATTTAGCAAAAGATTAATTAATTTTGAAACCAAACGACTTATCATAAGAAAGGTTTAGTAATATATTCGGCGATAAAAATATTTTATTACAATTTGCGGACCATTTCTCAAATTGATTTCAATATATTTATACTAGCAAATGGCAAGGTAGCATTGGTGGTGGCATTGGTGGCTCTCAACTCGTATTAACTGTGCGTTCGCACACATTTTTATGCGACACTCTCCTAGATTAATGTCAGGACACTTGCAATCAATAATTAAAAACTTTTTATTCATTCAATTCTCAATGTTATCTCTCTTTTTGCTTATTCTCGATCGCAATAACGTATCGAATCATAAATTGTGTCTCTCTTTGAGTTCGTAGTCACCGAACGATTAGTGACCACCAGAGGACGGGTGGGACTGACATCACAGCCGTCTGTCACTCGTGACGACTCGATTCTTATGCAAATCCCTGGTTAACAATAGGAAGCACAAGACATGACCTTTTTGAACAGACCTTCGTATATATTCTGCTAATTAAAGATAATGAGATAATTTTTCAACAAATCCAAAGATCACATAAACTTTGGTCAAACTTTGGTCATTCATCGTTAGACATGACATTAATTATTAAATTCAGACTTTTCTTGATTTATGTGAGTAAAGGAATTTGAATTAAGTGTTGCCCAATATTATTGCACAACCGGTGAACTCTCAATGCAAACAATTGAATAAATTTTATGACAAATGATTAGCTCTCAAATGGTTTATCAGTCAATCAATCGCTGGCTTAATATTAAACGTATTGCTGAAGCAATGGCTTTATTGTCGCAGCGAATCAATAATTAAAAAGAACTTCCATTCAGACATCGGCACAGACTTGGGTCCGATTGGACACAGGTATTGTCCCAAACTCTACCCTTGGCTAACACTACTTTTGGCTAACACTGAGTCTCAACGAGACATAACATTCAGAGACAGATCTGAAACAAAAGTCTAAGCACTGAAAAAGTTTGAGCTAATTATCGCTATAAAGCGGAGACATTGAGAGGCAGTAAATTGAATTGAATTGACTTGAATTGGAGATACATTTTGTTTGAGCTGATGCTAGGCTTTTGTGTCGATGTCTGCGATCTGAAAAAGTCATTAATAAAAACTAAATAAAACAGAGTTTGTATCGAAATAAAGAGCTCACGAAAGGCAGCTCTGCGTTCAAATAAATCGCTTCTCGGCCTTTGTTGGCGAACTAAATGCCAATTCTATTCATTGGAATCGCTATTATTTTTTAATTTAATAACTTCTCTTTCAATTGTATTAATTATGTCATTCATTATAATCTGGTATTTATTGCAATATATTGCGAACTCTAAACAAATTAAGGCTAAACTGAGACCAATGGTTAGCACTGCGCTCACAACGCAGTGATTGATCGGCGCAAACCTGGCTATGAATTAGGCCTTTGTGGCCAACCTATAGCCCAGAGATCGCCGTTTATCGGGTCTATCGCTCATGACTTGCCTTCAAAAACAATAATACATTTTTGTTTGCAATTTATTAATTTATATAACATTTTTCGGATCAGCGGAGAGTGAGCTCAGACCGAGACTCGGAGTCACTTCAAATTGATCTGATTATCAGTGATGGCACGCAATCACAGCTCGCGGTTAACCTCCGAATCAGTGATACGTCGCTAATAATAAGGGTTTTCCTCAAAAACCTATTAATTTATTATTTGAGACAAACAACAAAATTCGGACCTAAAAGTCGTCCGATATTTATGTTTGAAAACTATTTTGAAAACTTTAAATAAAAATATTTCAAAATTTAATTAAAGAATTTTTGTCCGAAAGTGTTCTTCGAATAAATTACTTTTTTGTTTATACTTTTTATCAATTAATTTGAACACAAATTTTGTTAAATAAAAAATACATTTTAAAAAACGTGTAAATTATAGCAAAAGATCAAAAATAAATGAATAAATAATTATAAATGAAATTAATTCCTAAGAAATGTTAGATTTTATCCAAAATTTATGTTTAAATAATTAAAAGCCGATAATAAATAAAGTTTAGGACAAACTGTTGTTTTTATGCTTTCAATGTTTCGGGTGTTTTAATAATAATTTATGGGCCAATAATTTATTCGTAATTGTCTTGCTTTTTGGAGCCAAGATCACTTTTTGCCGATGCGACAGCAGGTTCTTAATGTCTAATGTTTTAACATAACTCGCAGCCTGTATTGACAATGCGACAGGTCGTATCTTTAAAATCACAAATCAACTTTTTGTTTACTTTAAGTGGTGTTTATCATTTGCCACTAAAAGTGTCACTTGCTCATTTTGAACCCTTTCCACTCCAGAATCAAATGCAAATTCTGTTGTATGATTGCACACTAATCCAGGCGAGTTATCATAAGATTAATTATTCAGCTCATAACTTACTGTTTGACAACATCACTCGATAATACAAATAATGCAAATAATACAACTCGATACACAATTTAAGGCTGATTTTAGCAAGTTGACTTATCAAAAATATATAGTTTAGTTATCATGAATCAGGATTTCAAATAAATACAATTATAGCTTGGCAAACAATTG
>JAQGBE010001208.1:0-12123 GCA_034698225.1 Scheloribates latipes | reverse complement strand
GCCTGGCTCTCCCCTCCATTCAATTATTTAGATCAAACTTTTCATTCGGATCATTAATAATTAATTAGTATTGCTATCGGTTTTAATGAAGAAATTTTAAAAATTTAGTCGA
Organism: Scheloribates latipes; assembly: GCA_034698225.1. NCBI lineage: Eukaryota > Metazoa > Arthropoda > Arachnida > Sarcoptiformes > Scheloribatidae > Scheloribates > Scheloribates pallidulus. Next base: position 12,011 of record JAQGBE010001208.1, on the reverse strand, counting down.
AAAACACCTGAAATGGTCACATGTTTTCACGATTAATGAATTTTTGATAAGAATACTGCAAACTATGGACTCATTGGCGATGAGAATATCGATGTAGAGACAGATGCGATTGAGTCTGAGTTCAGGTGAAAATCGAAGATAATTTAGTGCCGAATCACGCGATCGATGCACTCTTAGCCCTACCCTATTGTCAACCTCTCTCTTGAGAACAACTGGTCTCGAGTTGTGAGCGAATGACATATTTTGCATCAAAAGATAAATTAGTATTCGTTACCACAAGAGTAGAGAATAGAGAGACGACAGGCAACTCATCTGAGCTGACATTCACGTGACGCGAGTCCCACAGACAGCAGTGCGTTCCCAACCACCCGCTAATTGTGGCCAATCGTATCCAGATATTGATAGATCAAACTTTGTTCGCCACTGCGATATAGCAGATAACGGCGGCCTTTGATGTGCTGCTCCTCTAATTGTGTCCAAACACTATTACCTGGCAATATAGAGACACTGCAAACATAGCTAAACATTTAGAGACAATATTTGGTAGAAATTTCGTTAGAGTTAAGCCTCATATGGAGAAAGTGAAAGATATTGCGCTCTTTTAGTATTAATCGACACATAACACACATACGTACGGCTCGAGTGACGGTCCTGTTGCCACTCGATAAGAGGTCGGCCGCGAGCATGGCTTTTATGATAAGAGTTATACATTGATGAGAGTCAGTGCCAGAGCTGTTCAGAGCTGTTCCTCTCCTCTGCCAGAGCTCTGCCGGTGTCAGACATATAGCGCTATAAATACTAGCATTGAAAAAGAGAAGGTCTGCGAAGGCAGCGGCGGATCCGATGCCACCGATTCAGTGATCGCACCAATTGTTTACATCACTAGTGAATAATACTTTCGCTCGTTAATGGATTTTTGGCTAATTAATTGTCACAATCACTGATCGCAAGTCCAACGCTTCCAACGCTTCCAACACTTGCACTACTTTTTGCTATCCGTTTAATGGCTTTCTTTTAATCACAATTTTTCTCAAATTCTTATTAATAACTCGACTTTACTCTAATCAACGGCTTCTAAATCACTCCTTAAAGCCTATAAATCAGGTGAAACAACGTTAGCTATTAAGTAGAGACCAGATTTAATTGGTTATAATTAATAATTGAATTTTTCATTGAATATCAATGAACGGAACGGAACGAACGGATCGAGTCATTAATTGCTTGGCTCTCAAAGCATAACTAAAACCTATTAAAAGCACTTTTCGGCCAACTTTTCACTAATTCATTGCACAAAACAAGTGATCGCTTGTGTGGGTTGGGAGCGATGGGAGGACTGGCAGTGTAGGCACTCCTGGCTGACCCGACTGTGCTCTCTGTACGGTCTGAAGCACTTGTATAGCGAGAATATTCGAGGCATTCTGTTAGCCATTGATATAACAATTTATAGGGCTTTTCATTTATCTTTGACATACATTTGGCTCAAAATTATTATAATTCGGCTGAAGTTAGGCCAACAGTAAATTGATTGCAAACACAATTCGGTTAATAAAATCAATTTCAAAAATAAATTCTTTTCATATCATATCGAAAATTATTTAATATTCATTCCTGACATCAATTCCGATGATACAAATGTGAAGAACTAATGATAAATTCAAAACCAAAATATATTTCAAACATATGGCCAACGATTCAAAGAGTTAATCGATATTCTAATCGAAATCAATTACTTTCTTAATTTCGTGAACTTCTTTCTCTTGAATTGCTTTTGTTTCGAACCTCTTTTCTTCTTATTAGGCAACTGGAAGTCGTCGGCGTTGTCCACATCGAGCGCCGAAATGTCTTCGAAACGGGTTAAGTCGCTCGACAGCGATGTCATTGTCTGAAGCCTTTTGCTCTCATTTCGCTCTTTCTTAGTCAAATTGGTTCGCGTCATATAATCTTCTTCGTATGCGGTCTTCTCTTTGAGGAACCGTTGGACTCGATTCTGATGGCTTGAATGTGAAGAATGAGACACTTCTTCGGGCGCGTCGTCGTATTCTCGTCGCAATTCCGTGATTATCGATGAGTTGAGAGCTCTTTTCTTCGCCCTCTCCAACGCCTTCGCTCTTCGGTCCTCCTCCTCGTCGAACCTCATTTGTGCCACTTTTGGCGGAACGTAGACATCGGACTTCGTTTTGGCCGCTTTCTCGCTATCGTCTTCATCTTCTGATTCTTCGCCATCCATCTCATCGTCTTCTTCATCGTCCACAGCATCGTCTTTAGAATCGATGATAGAACTGAGTTTGGGTTTGAAACCCATCGGATCGTTGGGATCGACCGCTCCTTCTTTGGAAGCCTTAATCAATTTGTCGAAAGTATACTTCAGTTTGTGTTCAATCGGTCGCATCCTTTCCAATACGGTTCGGGCCTCGACTAACCGGACCACCACTCGCGAGCCCTCTATCTTCTCCCCACTGACCTTCATCCGGATCAGATGCAACAAATCCATGAGATATCCCAAAAACATTCTATTCTTCAGTTCCATAAAAGAGTTGCCTTTTTCGGGATCGTATTGTCGGTCATTGAGTCGGTTGAGGTGAGTGGTGGCCAACGCCGTGATCTGGTCGGCGCTGCTCTTTATCTCATTCAGCAAAACCACGTTCGGGTCCTCTTCGCCAATATCTTCGGTGATGTCTTCAGGTGACATCGGTTCCGGATCTGTGGCCATAATGTCTGCGAACGGTGGCAAACAATCAATGATTTGACGGCATTTAAATCACGTTTTGCTTAATGGGATATAAATGACGTTTACGTTAGCCGTCGATGAAGTCATAAAATGATTTGTCTGAAAGTTACCACTTCTTGTTATATCGCACTCAAGGGATGAATACCAAACCAAGAATAAACTGAAAGCCGATTGGTTTGACAATAGATTACTGATTCATATTAATTAAATCAATTAAAATCCATTCAATAATTATAACTCTAATGAACGTAATTTGTGTCCAATCAATAGTGACAACAAATCCGCCGAAGAATATCCTCTCTCTTGCGGTGCGAGACTTGACCTCCGATTGTCTCACTTCCACTCAAATCCAATACAAACCCCGAACTCCGACCACTACTCAACTCACTCGTCAGCCGAGACCAGCGTTCCGTCTGTGATGTCTTCGACCAATCAGTCCCGCAATTCGCTGACCAAACGGCACAAATGGGCCCTCAATTTCGCCTCTAAGTAAGTGACCTCGAAATTAGTGGCCATTCGGTGTTAACCATTCCATCGACGACAGGAACAAAAGCGAGTCCAAGAGCGGAGAGATCTGTCCGCCGCCGGGCTATTGCTCCCAATTGTCTCAACTCCATTCGGAGGCCAGTCGCGAGACCGACCACAACCTGATTGTGAAGAAGTCGTGGGACATCGCGTTGGGGCCGATCCGACAGATCCCGATGAACCTGTTTATTATGTATATGTCGGGCAACTCGATATCGATATTCCCGATAATGATGGTCGGAATGCTGTTCCTCAGACCCATCAAAGCCCTGATACAAATCAATTCCAGTAAATACTGATCCCATCATTGCTTGCATTGATTGGTTGACTAAACCCTTTCTTCTAATCCTTATAAAGCCTTCAAAATGATTGAAGGAAATCAGGCGATACTCCAGAAACTGATTTATTTGGTCGGAAACCTGTTGTGCGTCGCGTTAGCCCTCTATAAGTGTCAGTCCATGGGATTACTGCCATCGCATGCCTCCGATTGGCTCGACTTCATTGAACCGCCGCAAAGGATCGAGTTCTCCGGCGGAGGAATCGTCTATTGATTGATATCTCACTAGTGTTTCCAGTATTTTATGTTTGGTTATAATTTGTGTATATCTGTTAACTGATCTTAATTTAATTGACATTAATATAGGCATTAATTTAGATGAGAGGCAATCAGTTGGCCGTAGATTAGTATCGCCTCAGACTTGATGTACAACAGAAACAAATTGACGATAGTTTTCAAAATTCAAATGATCTAAACATTGACTTCGTTTAGACTTGTATTGAAGACATGCATGGAATACAATAAATTAATTTTTATACCACTTTAAGAACCATTCAGATATCACTAAATGACAAGACTATTGGTACCGACGGCTTCGATCTGACCATACGGTGACCGGTATCGGCCACTCGTCGACGGCTTGTTTGCAAAAAGGGTCCCAAAAGTAATGCATTTTGTGAACAGTCATCAAAACGTAAACATCAGATGAAATGACTTTAAAATTGTTGCGCTTTTGTAACAATTGTCTTAACCCGAAGACATTTGTCAATTATCACCGAAGAATCGATTCAATATCGACCAAAATTCGTTGTCTTAGTTCGAGAATTCTGACCGACTTCTCCGACAACGAGGACAACAATTTCAAACGGAGATTAAGACAATTGGAGAAATCAGGCTTTGAGTCGGAATCGGAACAAATCAGTGCATCTCTTCATGAGTTGAACCAATCGGCCTCTGAATGGAGTCAATGGGACGACGAAGAAGAAGGCGATCCTGTGGTCAGAGGTCTGCCGACAAACGCAGTGCCTCTGAAGAGCTATAAATCAAAGTCTTTATATGACCGCAAACGGCAATTTGTCGACTGGAAGGAAGTGGTCTGCGAGGGCGGCAAAGGAGGCGATGGCATGATTTGCTTCCTCAGACTCTGGCGCAACCCATTGGGTGGGCCCAGCGGTGGTGACGGCGGCAACGGTGGTCACGTCATCTTAGAAGCCGACAGTACAGTCAAGTGTCTGTCAAATGTGAACACTTTGTTGAAGGCCGAGGCCGGAGTGGACGGAATGCATAAAGACATGTGTGGCAGAAATGGCCAGCACTTCATCATCAAGGTTCCGGTGGGAACACTTGTCAAAGACAAAGAGACGGGTCGGTTAGTGGCAGACCTCGATGTTAACGAATCAAAATTCTTGGCGGCGCGCGGCGGACAGGGAGGGAAAGGCAACCATTACTTCCTGAACAATGTCAACAGACATCCAAGAGTTGCCGAAGTGGGTGCCAAAGGCGAGGCCAAGCGTTGGATTCTTGAGCTGAAATGTATGGCTCACTCGGGTTTGGTTGGGTTTCCAAACGCCGGGAAGTCGACACTTCTGAGAGCCATATCCAGAGCCAAACCCAAAGTCGCGAACTATCCGTTCACAACACTTAAGCCGACGGTCGGAATCATTGAATACGACGATTACGAACAGTTAGCGGTCGCCGATCTGCCCGGACTCATACGGGGCGCTCACCTCAACCATGGTCTGGGAATATCGTTCTTGAGGCACATCGAGCGATGCGTTTGTCTGTTCTACGTCATCGATATGACCGCCGATGACCCGTACGAACAGTTGCAGAGTCTGATGTCAGAACTGGAGCACTACAAGAAGGGACTGTCGAAGAGACCGCACGCGGTAGTGGCCAACAAAATGGACAGTTCTGGCACTGAACTCAAGCTCTTGAGGTTTAAGGAAGCGTTGGGAGAGACCAAGTTCAAAGTGATTCCGATTTCGGCCAAATATGGCACCAATTTAACGGAATTACTCAAATATTTCAGAGAACTATACGATTTGTATAATTGCGAAGACAGTGTCAAACGACTCAAGTGGTAGACCTGTGATGACTGTCCTCTCGATTGTGCGAAACAGTCTTTATTTCATTAAAACGTTTAATCAATTTGTATAACAAAAAAATAGATAAAACCATTCTTTGAGCAAAAACTAAACTAATTGTAATAAAAATATAATCGTTTTGACACAAATCTCATGAGTTATGGCATTCCTTCGAATCGTAGACTAGATATTAAATATAAGTCTTTTTGCGCTTTTATGGAATCGAAGTCGAAGACAATGATCACATCCGAGAGGTCTGACCACTGGTTAAGCTCGCGTTCACGTAATGTATGACATAGTAGTCGTGGTAATACATTAATATACAGAGCGGCTGACCGATGATCAGTGATATCCAGACCGCGAAGTTTGCCGTTTGATTGTTCAGGTATTTTGAGACCAGCATCGAGAACGGGATCTGAGACAGCATTCCGAAGAACGCCCAGAGTCTGAACATCTGGAGCGGCACTGACACCAAGTATTCGTGGAAAAAGGCGGATAACATGAAGACGAGGACCGATGCGTGGAATTTGTTGACTCCGCGGTTCAGCAGAGGTTTGTATAGATGGCGAACACACCAGCGGTGGACAGGAATGTTCCAGTTCTGCCAGAAGTAGTTGACTGACTGGGCGTTCCTGAGGAATAAGATGCCAGTTATACGAAGGGGTCGATAGCGGCCAACCGGTCAGCCCTTACCACCAGTCCCTATAGAACTCGCGGTCAGAGAAGCGTAAAATCTCGGCCATTGTGTTGAGACAGGAATGGAAGAACCAGTAGAAGAATATGAGCCAAATTATGTGGTTTGGTATCTGTTGGCAGACAATTGGTTGCAACACTTGTCGGATATCGGAAGGCATCGAAACTGACCGCTAGTTTGAGGAGTCGTTCCAACATTTTCGAGTAATTCATTTCCTGCAACGGTTTCCACGAATTGCTGATCGTAGGGACCATCCATTGCTGGATCAGTCCTAAGTCGAGTTGGAGTAAAAATAGCTGAAGAATAGAATAGAAGTGAATGTTTGACAATATGTAAGAATCGAGAATCGCCTGAATATGAATATGACTTACGATCTCAAGAATTCTTTTGATAAGAAACCGCTTTCGGATTCGTTCAGATCGCGGGAAATTCAGTTCATAGCAGAGAGTGGGTGCGAACATGAAGTAATACAAGTCGACCAGGTTCAAATTGTTGGGGTACTCCACTATTGGCTGTCCGTTTATATCACAATTTCCGTTTTGCACTATCTTTTGGAAGTCCTTCGAAGTGTACGAACGCCGCCGCATATGAGAGCCGGCATTCGACAACTTCTTGTAGCGGATGTGTTGTCGGCACCAGTGGTTCACCATATGATATGAGACCAGTTTGAGGGACACTATTGAGTACAGACCACAAGCAATGGAAGCGCCGATCGGATTGCACTCAGCGTTGCTGATCACTATCGGCGGGAATGCCAGCACTGCCGCGATGTTTACGGTGGCCACCAGTCGGCCGACTAAGTCTTTGATCCAATGACTCGCTACCAATCGTTCGGTAAAATGCGAGATCAAAATGAAGATATTGGCGCTCAGTATGAGCTGACACGAGGGCCAGGCGTTGGGTTTGCCGATGAACACCTTGATCCATTGGACTGGATCTACAAGAATGCCGTATTTGATGACGTTCTCGAGGGCCACCCTGGCGTTCGACAGCACCTGACAATACGAAGACAATTGTCAGGCCTTTGGAAAGCTTTGAGATCATGTCAGGCAAGTGACAGAACATAACAAGTGATGTTCCATCCAATGATTGGAACCACTGGTCAGACAATTACCAGCAAAATGATGCACAGGTTGAGTAAACCCCGGTAATTGGTGTAACCGCTCGAAGAACTAAACAAAGAATCCTTTGGTTCGTGTATTCTGCAACAGATTCAATATGAGACACCGAACCGAGCGGTCAGAGCGCTTACGGCTGGTCGACCTGTTCCCGTCGGGCCTTCTTCTCGTTGTCTTTAATCTCGTTAAGACGTGTGGAACTGTTGGTTCGCCTCAGTTTCAGGACATTATTGTTATTGATATTGAGTTGGTTTCTGGCGCTCATTGTTGTGGTCGACAGATATGAGCGCAAAGATCTGTTTCTATAGATATCGAAGTCGGTTATCACCACAACTGGCCAATGACCTCGAGGTAAGTGTCATCGAAGCGCACTCTTCGACACTCTTTGGCACAAACTTTGGACAAATGCTCGCAATTGTCACTCATCTGAGGCTTTAGTAATTGAAACGATTCTTCAGTTCTTCAAACAAATCAATTTTGATTTCAATTTTGTGCAAACGATCGATGTTTGAGTCGAATCTGAGAGATGTTTGAGTCGAGTCGAGTGTAAACTTATGACACTTCTGCCAGACTTAAGCCATCGATTAAACCATAATATCGATTAAAAAAGTTTATTAATCATCAGAAAAGTAAAAACAGATTACATTTGACTGATGTCTGCATTGCAATCAAAGTTTAGTACAAATCCAGAACTGGTTTGCCTTGAATTGAACGCCGGTTTCGACTCGAGTTTCACTGCTTTGAAAGTGCTTTCACTGCTGTGTTGTGCGAAGTGTCCGACCATTGGATGAACTCATTGTATTAATCATATATTCTTTGAATTAAAAAAACTTGTTTCCAATGCTTTTCAAAGATTACTTCCAGAATTAAATGCTTTTCTTGACTCGGATATTGATTTCAGAAACTGTTTGTGGAATATCTTTGGAGAGACCTTTTGTTGCTGGCATTGGACGCCAAATATTTCCTCAAACTTTTGGCCAAAAACTACTTTATATTCGCAATTAAGTCAAAAATTCGTCAAAAATTGATATAAAGTCAATTTGTCATCGATTGCAAGTGATAAACGACCATGTTACTGTCAGTTACTGTCCATTTGATATTTAATTCGCTTGACTGTGCTAGCTGGAATTCGGAATTTGAACTTTGCAATTAACTTGCTATTTTCAAATAGATTAGATAAACGAATAAACACAAGTGAACACTATATGAAATGAGTGGCAAAACATAATGTTCTGATCATTCAATTTGCATAACTGTTACCGAGCATAGAGTTCTAATCATTGATTACATTCTGATTACTTTTCAGACATTCAATGGAGTGATAAACAAATGATTGTTTTCGTTGACTCAAGTGTTGAACAAATGATTAATTTATTTAAATTAAAATCGATTTATGAATACATAGAAAGCGTTCGAAACAAATGTGAGAATTATTTTAAATCGTTTATTGTTTGGCATTCAATGAGAGGCCAATCGAATCGATAAATAATTGAATTTACTATCGATTCAATCGTTTCTAATGAATAACACAAATGACTTGTAATTCATAAGAAAGTGTGTGACAAACACCGAGTCTAACACTACTTCTTGTCGTCGAGACAATCGCTCAAGTCGTATTTGGAGAGGTCTTCGTCGCCATCGTCCTCCCCTTCTTCATCCTCCTCCTGGTCAGACTCGAGTTTGTACTTGGACACATCGCCGTCCTCCTCGTCTTCACTCTCTTCCGAGTTATCACTACTCGACGAGTCCTTCTTCTCATCTCTGTCTCTATTCCTATCTTTCGACGAACTCCGACGTGAGTCCCGTCGGGAGTGATCTGAGTCGTTGTCAGATCGCTTGAGTTTCTTCTTCCTGCGGCCGAAGTCGTCGTACTCGTCCTCGCTGTCACTCCGCCTGACGTATTCGACCCGTTCGTCCCTCTCGTTATACCCGCCGCCCAGACCTGTGCGCTCCTCATTCTCGCCGAACTTGGGCGCCGAGCACATGTTGCAGGTGGACCTTCGCGCCCAATTGACATTCCCGCACCTGACAGGTGGACAGACAGAGACTAAGACACTGCGCAAAGCAGAACAAAGTTGGTCGCAACTGTCGGCCACCCCTACCGTCCGCACTGCCAGTCATCGGCGGAGAAGAGTCCCTTCGACTTGTCTGCGGCCGCCTTTCCGATCTCGTGGCCAATCTTTCGCTTGCTGTCGGGATCTTTGTCTTTGAGCCGCTGGTCGACGGGTCTGTCTTTGCCACAGAGATTGCAATTCATTCTTCGGGCAAAGTTTATATTCTGGCAGTCCTGGTCGTCGCAAACCCAGTCGCCGTCCGACATACGGAACGATTGGCCCGCCTTTGAAGACATGGCAGTCAATCGGTGGACACGAGTTGTGGTCAAGCAGTCAAACGTTTGTCACAAATGGTTTGTCGCCATTAGAGCTCTGCTTCCAAGATATTATTGTGAAGACATTTGAGGCTCCCGTCAGATGATACGTAGTCTTCAGACACTGTGTGAGAGGTCACTAATGATTCTAATCGACAACTTTAAGTGAATTAGTGAATTAGTGTTTGGATTGGTTTGCAAACAATCGGAAAATTGAATAAACCTATTGAGAGATAACTTTGTTTGACTTCTTCTGCACCGCCAAAGTGACCATCCTTTGTGACCACAGCCAGACCTGTGCACTGCAAACAGACCTCACATTTGTTGACGTTTGGCATCGGCTTTGGCTCAACACATGAGAACACATGTCTGGCTGTGAGTGTACTGTCAAGTGTGAGCACTCGACTCGACACTCGACAGTCAACACAACACTGACTGACTCATTGGTCTGACGTCCGACTCGTCTCACAACACAACACCACAACACAACTCATCTGACTTGTGGTGACTTTTGTCTTCGCCGTTCAATATTGAGCCGCAGTTCCGTCTCTATTACATCAATCAGTGATTTGTTAATCATTTGTTAAGTTTATTTGCAAACCGTGTGTTCATTGCCATTGTGAACGATGTCCTACCAGAACAATAGTCGAGGTCAGGCCAACTTCGAAGAGGTCGATGACTTCACATTCCTTCGTCATCCGCAACAAGGATCGGGTTATTTGTTGGCCAACAGTCAGAACGACTCGGAAGTGAATAACGACTGGGAAGACAGGAGAAGACAATTGTTGGCCGAAAGGCGTGCTATCGAAGAGCGAACTCTTCAGAGCTCAGAGAAGTCTTTGGGCGTACTGTTCGAGACCGAGCAGACGGGCATCGAGACGGCCAACGAGTTGGTCAGACAAGGCGAACAACTCAATAATGTCGAGGAGAAGTTGGATTCGATGAACGCTATGATGAGAGTATCGCAAAAACATTTGACTTCAATGAAAAGTTTTTTCGGTGGAGTGAAGAATTATTTCTCGCGAAACGGCGAAACCACTGCTCCGGTGGCCAGACCGCAGACCACCGCTCAGAACAGTGTCAGTCGACCGGCCATTCAAAGCCAGACTCAAAGCCCGTTCGGCAGTGCACTCAACGACGACGACAACGCCTACCGAAGGTCAGAGTTGAGGTCAGAGGAGTCGCGCAATACGTCAAACAATATGTCGATATCGCGTAAAGTCGACGAACAGTTGAATGAAAACCTATCGGAAATAGACCTCGGATTAGGTCGGCTCAAGAATTTGGCACTCAATTTGGGAACTGAGATCGAAGTACAGAATCAGACCATCGATAGGATTACCGGCAAAGCCGAGAGAGCGGAGGACACTCTTCAGTACCAAAATAGACAAATGAAGAGAATTTTGAAGAACTGATCCATCGAAGAGACGGATTGGAGGACACGGATCACAATTAGCGTAGAACTGATTGTATTTACTTTATATTTAGTTTTTATGGTTTATCCCATTTATTCGAACCATTTTCGAGTTTAATGTTTTATAAATTATATCAAATATAACGCAAAATCGATTCAATAAATTAATATATAAATAAAATTTGAATTAAATTATCGAACATTAAAGTCGATTGAAATGAACACAAGTTTTGATAATTAGAGTCAAATTAACTTTGATTTAGAGCTCAAACGACAGACGACTTGTTTCTGCAAACTGTCGGCAGATTTGGCAGAAGTTGTCGTTTGAGTTGAGTATTGAGTCGTTTGATGTCTTCGTCGAAGCGCTCCAATTGTCTGACCGCGAGAGTGAACTCAATCAGTCCTTCACCGGTGGCCGCAAAGCCGTGGTTACCGATCACTTCGATCACTATTTGTGTGGCTATCGGAAACACGTGTTGCATGTGACGGACGGCGTCTAATTGTGGTGGCCGTCGCTGTCCATCGACCGCAGTGTCCGACCGATCGGAGCCGAGTCGAGCGGCGCTCATCTTTTGGCAGTTCTTCGGGTCGTTTAGCGCTCGGATCGCTTCGGTCAGCGCTGTCTTGGCCTCCATTAGACGCAATTGGCTGACAGAGTCTGGCGGCGCCGAAGACGCCATCAATCAGTGGATTGAGGGCTCGTATGATAGCGGTTGTGATCAGACCATTGTTCTGAAGACACTTTGTTTAAGACATGTTTGAAACTGTCATCGATTGCCACAAATGTCGTGACTCTGAAG
>JAQGBE010001207.1:0-12124 GCA_034698225.1 Scheloribates latipes | reverse complement strand
CTCTCACTCTCACTGGCATTCGCTATGGCTTTGGCCAAAGGTGTCGCTAATCGAGTGGCCAATCATTTGCTCTCAATTACTCTTAATTGCTGCTAATTATTGGCTCCGATCAACAGTCGGTTCGCCAACACATTGAATAGTTTAAATCTAAACATGCAATCAATTAATTAATAAGTAATAAAACTTGTTTTGTGAGGAAATGCTGACCGACTGTGGTATCCTATATTCAATCACATGGTCATTGTCGGCCCTAATCCGCTGAGAGCGTGTGCCTAGCTCATTTTATTTTCGAGACTTTATGTAAACACAATATATGTCTCAATTGCTTTCACAACAAATGGTTTTCCCTTTTTTTTGTTGTTTTGTTTTTCTTTTCTTTTTTCATTCATTGCAAACAAAACTAAAACAAACATTTGTAGTAATGTATTGTCAGACGAATTGGAAATTTTGGCTCAAAATTTATTTTAAATTACTCCAAATCTGTACTCAAAAAATGGTTCAAATATTGAATTTGAGGAAAGAGACGATAAAATGCAATATTTTTTCATACGATGGGCTTTCGGTCGAAATAATTTGAAAATAAAATTCGTCACAAATAATAAGAATTAATGCTTTTTAGGGATAATTTCTGCAAAAAATAATTTCTTGGGCTTAATGTGTGTCCGATAAGTGAAAAGCGAAATCATAGAAGAGATAAGATGTTTGTTGACTCAAAACAGGGTAAGACAGAGCTATCTGTGAGAACAGGTACTGTGAGGGACAGGTAGGCAATGGTAGGCCAGACCGGGCTATGCATTGATTTGTTTGTTATCTGTTGGAGACTAGAAAATTGCGTTGCATTGCATGCCATTCCTCGTCAGACGGATTATATGATTATTATTTTTCTCTCGGGTAGACAGAGACCAGTCTATGACCTGACCTGCAATCAGGTAACTGTTGTGCAACGCTTTCGCAACAACACATCAAAAAACTGTTTGTCTCGCAGACGAAGGCATTGACCCTTCAATGCGATGCATCACATCATTAGCCGACCAATGAATAAATGCTTCGCAACTAAAGAAGTAAAACATAAAGCGATAAACAGGTGAAGGAAGTCAAGCAAAGGCAGTGAACAACAGAAACAACCGAAAACACCATTCATTACATAAGCGCTCGCCTCTCGGCCCGGGACTTGTGGCACAAAAACAATGCTCTCGAATCGGTATTCAAATCAATAGGTTTTCTATCTATTTATTAATTCTAACTTTTTATTCAAATTTCGTCTCCAATTGACTATTATTAGACACATAGAGACCTAATTTTTGACGAATAGAGTGGAGAAACGCGATTAGAGTGTGTACTCAATACAGAATAGTTTGTTTCAATAGTTTTTTATTATTCAAAATTAGCTCACATTTGATAAATCGATCACATTTTTGCTCATTTAATATATCGATCGAAGATTTTAAGGTCGCTTTTGATAATTTATATTTGAATGCAATAATTATTTTTACCTATTCTATCATAATTCATACAGCTTTGTAACTAGCCAAACTCATTAAGTAGTGAAATTGATCTAGCTTAATGAGCAAGGTGCTAATAAAAATTGTAATTAATGAAGTAGTAAATTGTGTATTAATTCGAAACTAAAAACATTATGAAAACTATATAACATTTATATAATTGGTGCTCACAATTCAGACTAGTCTGTAGATTAGGGCAGAGGAGAGTAGAGGCGATCAGAGGAGAGGCCAAACGTCTCCTTCGCTGACTGAGTAATGCCTTAAAGGTCTGAACCCCGTCTGCAATATCTGTAAACCGTTTTTCAGGTATTTTTTACTTGTCTTCGCTCACTGTCTGCACAAACAAACAGTGAGAGCCGGTGTTCGCCCATTAGTTGATTGCAGGTATGTCTGAGCGAAACGAAGCCAACGTCAGAGCAAAAACAGGTACACATAGACGGAGTAGACATAGAGACAGACTCTACTCTACCTGTTTGTATGCGTATGTGTCACACAAGGGCTCAAAGATTTTCAGGTCTGCTCTCCAGACCTGACCAATGGTTATATCGAAACATATTTTGTGCGAATAATTTCTTATATGATTGCAGTCATTGCAGGCGATCAACGATTCAGAGCCGACAGAACAGCCAACAGAAGTGCATAAGAAAACAGTTGAGACGAACTCTATATTAATGGGAACGGCGTTTGAATACATCTATTAATAAATTGTTTTTAACTAAACTCTAGACTTCAGGAAAACGTTTTTTGGTTAAAAAGAAGTCCAAAAACGGTGTCTATTAATAAAAATCGAAATCTAAGTGAAAAGAGTATCAAATCTGTTAACGAGAGACCCAATCGAAAGGTATTTGTCTGTTGACTGAAGAGAAGGTAATGATTGAGGAGAACATGAGAAATGACTGCGACTTTGATTGGTGTAAACTAACAAACATTGCGATTAAATCATGAATTATTCAAAGAGTAAGGAAAATGAATAATGAGTTATATTTTGTGGAGTGAATGGAAAGGACACAAAAAGGAGAAATGCGTATAAAAAACAGCAAATAATGGCAAACATACGACAAATGTCATTAAGAAAGAGAAAGAGTCGCAGAATTGATATGGAATTAAATGTAATGCAAATCGCTTTACAATCCATTGAATTGTTCGATCAAATTCGGTGTCACAGCCAGTGCCGAGTCTTCGAGCGCTGGCAGTGCTGTTAGTGGTGTGTTGTAAACAGGAAAATCAGATTGTCATCGCACATAACCTACTTTGTCGCTGCAAATCAATTTCTGACTCCATTCATAACAAGTGTTTTATTTTTCAGAGCTCTTCCATAGCCGTCGCAGTCGTTTGGCTCTAAGAATTGCACTAAAACTCAATTACACGCTATAAAGCATTTGAGATCTCGATATATATTTCCTCGACTTTAACTTAAATGTTAGAATTTTTACCTTAAATAAGGATATAATAGAATTTTGCTTCCATTCTATTCGTGCCACTTCTGGTTCACACGTAAGAGCGCCGCAAAAGATGATAAGAAATGGATAATTATTTTGCAATTATTGATATCATAGCTGAGAGAAGAGAGACAACAAATTACATCCGAAGCGAGGGATGTATGCAATGAATGGCCACTCTTTCGAGTGATTCCACTCTTTGGTCAGCACTGAGAGACACTCTCTGAGCCACCAGTGAATGCACTGCTGAGGCGAAGCCTATGCTTAAGGAAATGAATGCCTAAAAACACTTTCACTTCTGGGCTAACGTTAATTATATCTCAACGAACAGACAGTCGTCTGAAAGAGCGAGAGCAGAGAGAAAGAGGCGAAGAGATGGCCAAATGGGACACAATTGGAACAGATGCACGACTGCAGACATGCCGTTCCTGTCCGTGAAGTTGCACAAGAAGTTAGTGCCGGTTATGCCATAAGGAAGGGTCAGACAGTGAGTGCGTGGGAAGAAAGTGAAAGTCAAGCGATTGAATGGACGGATAGCTCAGCAAAGATTGTTTGTGCGGGAATGGACGGGATATCACTGGCAGTGCCGGATGGCTGTGTCGGTGGTGTGCGCTATGTGTATGTGTATGTGTATGTGTGCGCTACTCCTCTCAGATATTGCCAGTTATGATCTCTTTCTGATGATGTGATGTACACAACGTTAATGAGCCGTCCATACGATGGGCGAAACCCCCGCCGAGTCTGTCGTTATGTAATACTTGCGTAGTCGCCGACACAACCATTGCATACGACACAATCAAACACTTTATTGACTCAAATTGATTGCAGAATCGAGTATTGAAATGCAATAAATAACTTCTTTTTGTCACAAAACGACGCAAAAAGCAAATGAATCTCAAAACTAATAAATTTAAGCCCTATTTGTGTGTCGAATGCAATCATAAAAATAATAGATTTATTGTAAAAGCCTTTCAATAAGTGTAAGACTGTATGCCATAAGTTATTATTGAATAAGACTTGAGATTTTGGACTCAAATAAATTTTGCTATGGTTTGGATTGAAGAGCAATGAGAGCTCAGACGCGAACCAATGGCTTAGAATAGCGACAAATATTGAAAACAAGTTGGGATTAGTCTGAGAAGTGTAGACCAAAAAACAATGCAATTTATGTCTGAACACTAGTGACTGTGTCTGTGCTGAGTCACGAAGTGATGGCTTACTGAACACGCATTGCAAGGATAGACTGATAGACACCGATGTCTGCAACGGCTTATACACAACAGAGCTATGAATTGGGAATGAAATCAATTTGAATGACGGCTGCGATTGGGGTTCGAAACAAAAAATATTGTGATTTTATGAAATGCACAGCTCTTTCGATAGCAATGTCTTCGTCTCTACTCTACTCTACTCTTCATCTCATCTCTGGTTGATATCGAATATAATAAGTGAATAGAGAAGTGAAAAAAGAAATAAATATGAGTCGGAGTGAAGAGCAGAAGTGTTCAAATGAGACAAATTGTGTTTTTATTTGAAAGGGCACTCAAATAGTGGACACAATAAAAGTCGGTATATATGAAAAGTGAGTGTATTTGTGCTCTTCTGTGCTCAGAGAAGTGTTTTTTGTGCATTAATGGCACCGCCAGTGCACTAATAGTGGTAGAAGTGGTCGTCTGACTGCACAACAGTTGCACCGATGGTCTCATAAGTGAGAGTCACTATAGGGTCAACAGTTGGCACAGGGAGGGAAGGGAAGGGTCAGTCGGTTGAGGCGGTTGTGCAACCATTGCAGCACAACTCTACCGCACAGCACATCGCGATTGCCAGTGGAGTTCAGACACAACTGTTCGCCACAGACACTGCACTGCACTCCAGTACACAACAGTTGTGTTGTGCCAGAGTTGGCGCATGTGGTCGGCCATCAGCACTCGTCACCACTGGTCAGACCCCGCACTTCGCCAGCCAAGGGATCCAAAGTCATTAGCGAAAAAACAACATTTGATGTGTCTATTCATCGATTGATTCAAATTTAATACATTTTTCAACGTTTCATAACATTTCTGGTTAGATGTGAGAGAAAAACAAACTCATCGCTCATTTACGAGTCGATGGTAACAACAAATTATTATTCTCAGCGATGACATGAGATAACTGAATATTATTCGATATCATTGTTGAAAAGTATTGCCATAAAAAAAGTTTTCAATCAAATATTGCACTTTTGCTCATCTCTTGGCTTGGCTTCGGCTCTCGGGTGTAGTGCAGCCGAGAGTGCAGTGGAGAAGAGCCGCCAATTTCTCGCCATCCGATTGCAAATAATGAGCGAACGCTAAGCCCTGGTCATTGGTGAGACGGGTCTGAACCCCATCTGCCCGTTGCGAGCAGTGGCGGACTGGGAGACAATGGCTTTAGTCATTTGGCCAATAATGCGTTACGCAAAAGGGGAACAGAAAAGATGGATGAGTTTGGAAAAGGTTTTGTGTAAAAAACTATTACCGAAAAACCAGAAATGAATAAATGAATCTCTGATGCAATGGATGTGCCATTGAATAAATGGCTTATTTTTCTCTACTCGTTCTGTGCTGTTCTCTTCTGTGCTGTTCTGTTCTGTTCGGACTCCTTATATCAATACAAATATATATCGTCGACTAAAATACTCCCAAAACTCCAAACAATCGGTTTGAATGGGAAATGAATTGTAAATGAAGACCGAAATCCGTTCGGATTGTGATTTAGAGCGCAATGCGATGGACACAAAGAGATAACCAATTTTGGGCCAAAACTTCATTAATAAACGGATCATAAATAACAGAAATAAGAGAGAAAAATAGCCAAACATTGGCCAACGGATAGATAGACGAGGAAAGAGGAGCTCACAATGTAATCAAATGCAAAGTTAACTCGTTTTTTATCACATTTTCTATGTAAACAACAAAATAATGAATGAATGCATACAATCGTCGCAATTGTTCCGAATGTGAGCTTTGAATTCAACTCAACACTAATTTATTCATAAAGTAATGAATTTTATATTAAAAGTTAATGTTTTGATCAAATTTCGCATTCGAGTCGAGCGGATAGGAGTCGAGTCCTAAACGTTAACGCAATTAAAGAGTTATATAATTGAGAAATGATTTCACTTTAATTAGTCGCTAATTAGGGCTCACTTTTTCATTAGTCAGACCTCACAAAACACAAAACAATTGAATGCGTTTTGAATTTATGCTCAAAACAGGAGATGTTTTGTGTCTGAAGTCGAGTTTCATATACACTGAAAGACGACTAAAAGTATGAAATAATGAGAAAATTTCATAAAATAATGATTAGACTGGAAGTCAGACTCAAATATATCTAAAGTTATCATTTATTTCTGGAATTCAGTAAATTATTTGGAAACAAAAGAAGTAATTCGAGGGAAGAATGGAGTGGAAGAGCGCCCACACCTAAGACAGGATGAGCTGCGACTCGACATCAGAGAAGCGGAACAAAGATTATGATTATTAATCTGATGGTAAATGCGAGCGATTCGACGATTCACAGCAAATACCAGTCTATGAATAAATGATTGACTCGTATTCGCCGCTCAATCGCCTCAACCGAGCCTTTCATATACTGTTAGATCATATAATAGTCAAGTATTATATGAAAGACAAGAATATTCCTTATATTGTGAACTCCAACACAACTTTATTTATGAGAAGATTTATTTGGCGAAAGTATTTCAATCTAATGAATGTTTTAGTACTACTTATTCTACTTATTACTGGAGTCCAGAATTACTTCTTTATTGAAACATAAAATATATTTATTTCTCTCCTTATTATATGTTAATGAGTGGAGAGAGAGCTCACTGTTTGACACACTATTTCTCTTCATATCCATTACGCTATTAAAACTTTCTTTATATGATCTCTTCAGCCACTATAGGGCCAACAGATAGACCACGAGTGAGTGATCAAGGACATTAATTGACCTGATTAGCCACTCAATTGTATCTGGATCAGGGCTAAGGCTGCTATTGTGCGGTCTGCTGCTGCCAGACAAGTCTCGACTCGAGTATTGCTCGAAACACATCTAATGATTCGCCAAAAGTTTTGATTTTGGAGGAAAACAAGTGTCGAGTAATGCTTGCGAATGACAAATATGTGCAGCGATTTGGCGAATATTTAAAATTTTGTTTACGAGTTGGCGACGAATCTGCGATCAGATAAGTGGTGACAATCGGGATTTGCCAAAGAATTAATGGAAATATTCGTCTCAACAGATAACAACTCACAACTCATGACTTGGCTTTACATAACTTGGCTCTTATGTAAAGGAAAATCGAGTCAATAATGAATAATAAATAAAAATGTTTTTCTACATTAGACTTGAAAATGTTGAACAGGTATTAAAAGTCTGATTAGTATTGATTAGTATTCGGAGGACTTAGCAAAATATATGGTTAATAAATGTATAGCAAAATAAACTGTTGTTCTGTAACTCTATTTATAAGCTGTTTATTCCGTTGCGAATAAATATTAATTTAATTTTAATTCTGAATCGTTTTGTATGATTGGAGTCGAGCGTCAGTTCAGAATTGGGACGAATCGGTGTCGGTTTGCGGCGAAAGTCGACAGTCAGTGGCGATGTTGTGACACATGAAGAATGATATTCATTAAAGAACTCAATTAATAAATACTTTTGGGAACAGACTATTAGACGAAATGAATTATCAATTCTGTTAATATACCGGTTATTATGTGCCGAAAAGTATATATTTTGAGCCCAAATGAGATTAAAACGTTAGAAACAAGTTGTCTATAGTTAGCCGACAATAGTTGCCAGTTATTTATTTAACCGATATCGCCATAAATCGTGAAAACAAGCGAAAAAAGGTCTTAAAGTTCGCCGTTTGAGGTCATCTGAGATCTAAGCGCTGTATAATTCAGTGTAAATGATGGCAAACACAGCACACAATGGGTGTGACTATTATATAGCTATAAATTCTGGCGATTATTTACACGAAAACAATCAACGAATTCATGCATTTTTTCATCGCTTCATAAACCATAGTTACGACTGGAAGTCATTTCTGACAGTTATGTGATTTCAGCTTATTTTACAACACTTGCGATTCAAACACTGAGACAACGCACACATGTATTCCAAGCTCTGCCAGAATTGTTGGCTCGGATTCGGTCTTAGATTCATATTTACGCCTTTGAGACAAACACAATAGACTTGGCTCGGAATCGATTCTCTCGAGAAGAGTAGAATCGTAGCGAAAAAGCAAGAATTGGTCGCCTAATAAATGAATTAAGTGTTTGAAAGCAGCCATTAGTGATGTGTAGGGCTGTCTCTACGGCTGAGAAAGTGGTGCAAATGATTTAAGTGAAAGCATTAGGCAAACAGCGGTCGCGTCGGCCCCCGAATGCCAAATCAGATCCATAGTTGGCGTCATATCATCAGTTGGTAAGCATATTCACCCCTAATGTCTACTCTCTTCGGCCCACATCTCACTCTCGAGTCGACACTCTGTGCACATCTGAGCGGCGATCAGAACAGTGGCCGAACTCAATGGCTGACTGTCTGTGCGCTCAGCCATTGGTTGGTCACTATTTACCACATTGTCATAACATATGATCGATTGACACATTCACGACAGCACAACACAAGTCTTCATCAATAATAAAAGGCATCAATTTATTTGTATTATAATCAAAGATTTTTTCGATGCAATGCCGACCCAACGTAACAAAACTGACATTCAGTTTGTCCAACAATTCATATTATATTCTTCGCGGACGCGATATCTGCTTCTCCTGATGGCCGCAAGACTGGTCTCATCGCCAGCTGGTCTCTAACCGCCAAAACACCGACTCATCCGACATATATTCAAAATATTAATGTAAAATATTGCACAAAAAAAACATTTAATCCAATTCTGATCATTGTTTGCAATGTTTTACCGAAACGATTCGATATTAATATAAAGTTTTAGATAAAAGTATTACTCTTTGGAGACATATATATATCGAAAACAATCTGAAATATTTATGGACTAAAAGAGGATTAAATATTGAGCTCAAAGTAAGAGTGTATAACAAAAAAACAATTTTTCAGTAAAAGAGTTTTGCGGACAATAAATACATAAAATATACGAAAGAAATGTTAGAAATAAACGATAAAATTGTTGGCCAACGCTATTGATCGACAAAAGACGGATAAAACATATCCATTGAAAGCAAAGGCTTTTGTGTATTGTTTATGAAAAGGTCACCAAATATAGGGGAAGTCGACAGAAGGGGAAGGGTTTGGGTCGGCAGCCAAAAAATATTGACCACAAAAGGGGTTCAAAGCAAGCAATGGATTGAATGTTACGCCAACCAAACATAACTCTGTTTTGTTGACAATGTATTAAATGAAATAACAAAAACATAACTTTTTGGGCGGTAAACAGATTAATAAGTGACATACTGTCGCTCCAAATCAGCTCTAATGGCATAACAACCCTTTGTGACGGACCGCAGACCAGATCTGGCGCTCAGCGGTCGGCCAACCAATCGATTTTCAATCATTTGCCAGTTTTGCTGCTCTTTTGGCGATCGACGCGAAATTGCGACGAAATTAGTTTCGCAATTATAAATAAATGCAGCGGAAAATGAACAGAAAATGTGAGCCATTGTATGCCTGGAATAGTAAGCAAGATGTAGATGAAGACTAACATATTATAAGACCAGGTAATCGAGTGGTGAAAATCGATTAGAAATTAAAGTCAAAGCTAATTCTCTTCATTAGAACTCTTGAAATATGAAAGTTTTGCGATTAAATGTCCTAAACTGCCGGTTCTCGTGATAAAAGCGAATTCAGTTCACCCTTTTGTTGCATCGAGAGCTCCAATATTTCAATAATTTTTGATGTTTTGCTCCATTTTTTCTGAAATTTCTTTTCAAAAACAATGAAACTCTAAGAAAACTGTGTAAGAGTTCAATATATTTTCCAATCGCGTGATAAAAAAGCATTAACTGTAACGATGAAAATATTCATTCTTAATATGATATCTATTTTCCACGATATTATTCGAGAGTTGTATTAATTTTATGAGCGGAGGAGTCGGCAATTGGTTGACTCAAAAGTGGAATCTTTGGAATTATTACAATAAATTCGATGATTTCGTTAGAATTGCGCCATAAAAACGGTTGAATAGCCCGCGAGACGACCACTAATTTCGCGTTTATCTGGCTATTGGCGAGCAATGTTGCAAGCTGTTGCGCTATTGCACCAAGATTGTGTCAAGTGAAAGGATTGCGTTGGTCTAATGCGATAAAGGCAGTAAACCATTAGATCAATTACCATGATAATGCTGTGAAGTGGCCATTATTATGATTGCTCTACTCTGCCTAATATTGACTTTGGGCAGTGAGGGGCGCATTCGGGTTCATAACTGATTAACTTGGTTCATAACTGTGGCCTTGATCATACTTGTATTGATCATATTGATCGCATCGATCGCATTGATCGTTCGCATTGGTGGCCAATGATTAGCTCGAAAATGAGGTACTCTTCGCGTGAAAAGCAAATATATTTGCATCGAAAGTGCTCTATAATAAGAGCCGGTGTTTGTCTGCCTATTGAACTCTGTTCGGCACCTCTTCGGCTCACAATCGATAACTCGGATGAGTTTCATGTGACTCAACCGTTGCATGCCTTTTGTCTGACACTACCGGTGCGGTAGAGTCGCAAAAAATAGTTCAGATGGCGTCGGCTTTACAGCAGAGGCAGCGAAAAAGTGGATTCACCGGCGCATTGGAGTGCCGTCAGTGCCGGCACAGTCTGGCTCTGAACGAGTGGTGGCCATAAAAAATGTACGCAAATGGAAAGCAAAGCAGGCAATGAGAGCGATGAGAGCCTTATGTATGCCTTACTTACTCTCTCCTCCGGTGTAATTACATTTGCCTTCGAGAAGCGGTCCACCGATTGCCTAATAAAATGAGAGACCAATCAAAATGTGTATTATAGACAAAATCAATAAAATTCATTATTTTATGAGTTATCGAGCGATTCGGTAGCGAAGGAGTGAGGAAAGTGTTTCACTATTAGCTACTAATACACAGATATAATGAAAAAATGTATTTCAGGAGAAAAAGTGTATAAAAGTCTAATTCTAATGAAATATTATGTATGAAAAAATCTATTGTTTCCATAGAGACATCAAAAGAGATGGTACTAATAGAGTGGGAGTGCAATGGCTCGGCATTGGACTCGGCATCACTCAAATTAGTTATTTCCCCGTCTTTTCTCTGACTCTGATTCATATTAGGGGTAAGTCTGTCGAGCAATCGGTAATCTCTTGGGGTCTCCAAAAAAGTAGTCCCGAATTGCGTTAACTCAGAGCAGGAATACGGACAGAGAGAGAGGCAAACACGACATAAGAGTTGGCACAAGAGATGCCCGAATCACGAGACACGTGACCGAGTTATGCAAAGTGAAGTGAACCAGGTATTGACTCAATGACTGTCACTGCCGGTACTGACCGAGGTATCGGCGAGGTATAGATCGCTCGCCAAACAATCGGCACAAAACACAACAACTCTCCGACCACTGACTCAAACGACTCGGTTTAGCACTAAAATAACTTTTCGTTCGTTCCGTTTGTTTATATTTATTAACGATTAGTTTTGTATCAGAGCTAACGAGTTTGCAAATGGAGTAAACCTGAATCGAAGTGAGCAAGGCATAGGAACTGGCAAAGACAAAGACAGCACAGGCAGGGCATCGCTTGATTAATTGTCTATTTTAATTAGACATCAAAATTATTCGCTAAACAATAATCTTGGGCCAAACACTCGAAGCCAATTATGAAAATTAGTTTAGAGATAATTCACGAACTCTTAGATTTAGTTTATCTCGTGTTTTGAGGAAAGTTTACCAAATATTTTGTATAATTGTTTATTAAATCACTTATAAGTTATAATAAATGTTTGAGATTAGCCGTTATATCAGTTTTAGTGGCAAAAATGGGTCACAAACTTTGACCTCAGCCGTCAAACTGGCGAATTAGCTAGCTGAGTGACAGAGTGACAGAGTGACATGGCCAATTCAGCCAATTCAACAATGTCTCACTTGATTTCATCTGACATTTATTGTATAAACGGTTCGCCGAATAACACATCACTTGTTGTTATCCAAAGTCAAACCAAA
>JAQGBE010001206.1:0-12127 GCA_034698225.1 Scheloribates latipes | reverse complement strand
ACAATAGATTGGTCAGAGAGTGACACCACTGGCGCGCGACGAACGCCTTCGAGTGGAAGTATTGGTGGACTCTGTCAAGTGGAGTGCTAATCATCTATCATGGATCTCTCTTTAGAGCAACTAGCTCACATTCTACACATGGCTCTGTTCTCGAACTCGACGAATGCCAATGCCTTGGGAGTAGTGACCACTTCTTTGATCTCAATGTCGATTTCATTCTCGAACTCTGCCTTTTCTTCGGCGTAATAGAGAACGCCATCCAATTTGGGACAACACTGACAGCAACAACACATTCCTCCGCAACGACCGCAACAATAAGGCCTGACTTCGATGCGCTCCTCATATAAGAGCCGGTATTGATAGCAATACTTCTTGGCTTCGATCGCATTCAGCAGATGGTTCTTCAGGTAATTCAATTGTCTGATGTCGTACACAAATGTAATGCGTTTGATCACACATTTCGGAAAGTATTTCTCAAAATATTTCAGCAGAAAACTTATTTTTCGTTTCGATTTCGGAATGTTTTGAATCAAAAGTACTCTGCGGTCGATATGCAGGCCTTCAGACAGTATTAGCTTTGAAAAGTGGCGCATCATATACAGGCCCTAATGGGACACCAATGCAACACCAAGGCTCAAATGGTTGCGATAAGTCATCAGTGTACTCACCAAAGGCGCGATTATGATAGTCATCAGCGAGTGAATCCATATTAAATTGGATCCTGATCCCAAGTTGGAAATGGTTGTCCGCGCATACATTTTGGTCTCGTCTTCTGTTAGAGTATTGAAAGAGTTTTTCAGTTGATTCGTTTATATTATTTTATATTGGTGTCGAATTACCGGCATTGCCTTGAAGATTGGTGGGCAATATGATGGTGAGACAGATGAATGTGAGTAAGGCCAAGAAACAAATGAGATATCGCTCGAAGAGTAGATATTGGAGGGCATCACTGCCTTTGTTGACCACTATCTCCTCGTCTTTTATAAGGATGTAATTGTAAAACCAGTCGAAACTGAAGAAAGACTTTTCCTTATCTCTGATCTGAAATTGAATGTCATTTTGGGTTCGATGAAAGAACAGGACAATTAAAAAACAGACCATTTCTTCTCTGGTCACTGTCTGTGAGAGCGATCGGTAGTTGTCGATGAGGACCGACTTGAGTCGCATCACTTGTTGGTCTTCTTCGTGAGAGTTATACTTCTTTATTCCGAACCCCGAATATAATCTATTAATTCTGGATTCGCTTTCTGTTCCCAATTCCGAGTCCGACCTCAAACTCGGGAACTCATCGAATGTCTGTCGTTTCGCGTCTTTTGTTTTGTCGCCTTCGATGTGGTGTTTGAAGTACTCGACCTTTTCATCTGTCTTCGCGTCCATTCTTTCAGTGATTAGCTGTTCGTATTCGTGTAGAATCGGGGGTAAAAACGCCAAACGATGTCTTCTGTTGATCATCTTATACTTTGCTGTCTTCATGTCATTTGTCTTGTGGTCACGAAATATGAAGTGAAGCCAACTATTGGATCAAAAATAGTTAGTCTAAAGCCAGTGACAGACAGACAGAGAGCTGTCAACTGATTACTCGTCACTCTTCTTGTGGTCGTCTTGAGTGCGGAAGTTTCGCCACCGAATCAATACAATGCCAATAATGAGAAACTGCAACCGAAGACAATTCAAATCAGTATTCAAAAGCCAATTCGATTTGAATGAGACTTTACAAGACATATAAAACTATTCCATATTATGTTGAATGGTATTCCTTCCCATCCCTCGTCGATCCTAAACAAGGTCTTGTTGCCAGATAGCAGAATATTGCAGTCGATGTCACTCATTGTCGATGCAAATGGTGTTCAATACAAAGAATATTCAACTATTTGACCGTTTTATAATAACAAGACCAGAAGGCCAGTGGTCGCGATGAGCATGCAATGCAACAATCAAATTGATTGCTGTCCACAGCTCTCGAGGTAGAAATCATTCATTCAACTGATGCAGAAATATACAGAAGTGTAAAAGTTTTATGTGTTTTGGTTTACTTTCAACTAATGAGGAATTTTATTAATTTAGGACAGAATTGATATTAAATATACATAATTTATATTACATAATATGAATCATATGACAGACAATTCACTTAACATCGGACCGATTCGAGGCATTTGATTAACTGATAGGAGGAATTTTATTTTGCGTCTGTTGAGTATCATTATTCTTGTCGAGGACCTGGACCTGTGTCTGCACTATCTCTTCGATGTGCGCCCGCGAGACATAGTTTGGTGGATATATGGGAGGGATTAGTGTTCCGAACCGATTGTCCGGTTTGGTTGGCATCTGTGGCACATCAGACGGCAGTGGACTGACGGCAACGGTCGCGATCGGTCTCATCGGTTGTGGCAAAGATGGCCGACGATTGGCAGACGGAGAACACATTTCCTTTGATATATGATGGATATCGTGGTAATTCATGGCAGTAATTCGAAGACAATAACAGCTATGAACTTACCTGAACGAACTCAATGAGAAAGCCGCGACCATTTCCGCTGATATCAGATTGAAAATTGATGACAACCTCTCGCGGCTCACTCGAGGGGAAGGTTAGAGTCACTGATAATAGATAATAGATTAGTCTTTTGAGGCCCACTTCGAATGGCCTTTGAATGCATACTCTCTTTATTTTGAGAATCTTTTCCGCAATATTTCTCCGAATCGATAATCAACGCGTCTTTCATACACCGACCCGAAGGACTGGCCTCGATGTCGATGTCTCGGAGGTATAGCTTCACCTGACAATAGTCGGGACCCATTGCTTGGACGCGATACGAGCAGCGCATGAAATCGGTGTAATGACTCGGGTAATTGGAACTCGTTATCTGTCCTCTCAGACTGTGGTGACACACATCGCATACCGTCGGCGGTGTCGGCGCTGACACTAACACATCGAACCAATCATTGATTACAATTCAATTGAGCGGTCATTTGATCTCATACTTGGCTGCCATGGCATAGAGCAGTCCTCGATTTGTCGCACTAACAGTGAAAATCCAGATTTGGTGCCCGAATCGTCCGATCGGAATATAATGACCTTTTCCTGCTCTTCAGGCAGGAAATAGTATCGCCCTATAATAGACAAGATAAGACTGAAATAAGAGACAATTGCAGTCAATCAGTGACACCGACTCTCATGACTGGGTGGCAACGGTCCGCAGATCCTTCCTTGGTCAACCTCGAGGTAATCTTTAGCGCATTTGAAATCGTCGTCAATATTAAACAAATCGAAGCGCATATCGATTGCACACACGTTTGGAGTGGCCTTTCGGACGGTATACCGACATAACATGTCCGGCGGGTATGGCTTCGGATAGTTTGGGCTCTTTATTGTGAACTCTGTCTCTCTATAAATCAAATGACATCTTTCGTTCATCGAATCCAATTTCTTCTGCTGTCCATCGAATTCATTGGATGACTGAACTGAAAAGCCATCCGAATTAGCGCCGAATCTTCGGTTGGGTTGCGTAGGTCTGACTGAATAGGAAGGCGTGCCTCGGATTGTTGGACTCGGTTGTTGTGGTCGTGGGATTGGTCTGAACTGATGCGACGGCTCTTTTGGCGACGATCTGTAACCACTTTGAGTGTCTTTAGTCGGACGATACAAATCATTATCATTGTCATAGTTGGACACCACTTGTTCGGGTGGTTTTCCAGTGCTGCCGCTGGGAGGCCCGCACTCGACCTGACGGGCCTTCAAATCAAAGCCTTTGCCGAAACCCATTGTGTCAGCTCTGACTTCGATCACCACTTGATTGCCATCAAACTTGAATGTCTTCATTGTGTTCTTGTCAATGTTGCCGCACAGTCGCTGTCCGTTGACTGCCATATACTGGTCATCACAAGACTGGTCTCCCAAATCGAAATTACTAAACAAGATGTCCAGTTGGCAGACATTATCCCTGGCCTTCTCGATGCGGTACATACACTCTGAGCTCAACTCTTTGGGACTCTTGATCTCAAAATACATTTTATCGATCTTTTCGTCGCATCTATTTTGGTTCGCATTGGGATTGGTTTGCGGTTTAGGTTTGCGATCGATTGCCGGTCTTTGGCTATCGTTTTGCTGATAATTCGACTGATCGTTATATCCCGAGTCAGGCCTATCATAGCTCTGTTCGTATTTATCGGAGTATTGGTGACGGTTTGACTGCAGTCGTTGCGAAGGACTGAATGGTCTTTGTCTTTGTTGCTCCGAATATTGGTACTGACTTTGTCCTACATAAGTAGTGGTCGACTGCTGTATCGGATATCGTTTGTCTGAGAACGAGGTCGAGCCAACCGAACCTCCCCTTTCATAACTCGATGGCTGCGAAGGTTTGCTCTGTCCGTGTCTTGAGTGCGAATTGGAGTGCGTTTGGAACGATTGACTCGGATATGATGAGTGGTGTTGAGGACGGCCTCTGACCGACTCAGTTGACTGAGGAGTGTAAGGCGCGCTCTGGTAATCAGGGTATGATTGTCCGGGTTGGGGTTGGGGTATGGCATGCGATTGGGACGGCGATAGCCTGTCGTCGTTGGAGTATTGAACAGAAGACTCGGAATGTTGGTGATTGTGATACTGCGGTTTCGGATGGTGTGCACTGCTCTTGGATGAGGAAGACTTCAGCTCATAACTGCAATCCAATTGTTCGCCCAATATATCGAATCCCTTGGAATTGATGTCAGAATCAGATCGGAACCGAAGCGATAACTTATACGAATCGAATGGGATTTCTCCTAAAAGTGTATGAAAACAAATTAAGACATACATCGGAAGACATAATACATCGGACACTCACTGATCGTATTGTTGGGCAAACGACCGCACAGTTTGCTGCCGTCCATCTCAAGCGAATCACCCGAACACTCCTTATATTCGCCTTTGAGATCGAAATAAACAAAATTGAGTCTAAGTTTGCAGATATTAGAGTTGATTCTTCTGATCGAATAGAGACAGTCGTGGTTTGGCGGGTAATAGTTCGGGAAATTCGGACTTTTGATCTCAAACACCATATCATAGATGACTCGATCGCACGGCAATCGCCTAACGGAGCCGTTGATTGCGTTGTGGTTGTCGACGATGGCGATCGGAACCGATCCATAATTGGACACTTGAGGCGATTCTATTGTCTTTTGAGGAGGTCTTTGAGGTTGAAACTGATAGTCAGTTTGTGATCCATATCGTTGTTGTTGGGCCTGAAGAGCGATCTGTTGCGGTCCCGACGGCACGCCTCCAATGCAAGGCAACTGAGTATAAGAGGCCCGAAATCCACGCGAACTCTTGTGTCCGTTGGTCACGAAGCGAATCAATACTTCTTCTGGCTTTTTGTTGAATGCCAAGACTGAAATCAAATAATGTCAAACACTTTGGATAATGAGTGGTCACTCACGTGTCGCGCCTTCCAATTGATTGCCGCAATACCTGATGTTATTGATCTCGAGGTAGTCTTTGTCGCAGCGCTCAGAGAATTCCAAATTGAACTGGTCAAAGTTGAGCTGGACCATGCAGTTGCCTGGCAATGCTGTTATTTTATATTTGCAGTTCAGATTAGCAGGGTAACTGTTCGGGTAGTCGTACGACTGGATGTGTCCGATCACTTCGGTGAAGCATATCTCACATATCGGCGGAATCGGCCCCAAACTGGTCGATGACGGCGGCGGTGACGGTATTGGACGCGGGTATGGATCGCATTCGGTCTGATAGGCTCTGATCCAAAAGCCTCTTCGGTTGCTTTGGGTCTCACTTCTGAACAGAATTGTCTTCTCTGTCTCGTGGAAGTCGAGTGACCTAGTTCGGTTGGCCTTCAGGTCGCCGCACAACTTCTTGCCCTCAATCATCAAATAGTCGTAAACACATCCCGGACTCGGCTCGACATCAAAGTCCAAGAACCTGAGATCAAGTCTGCAAATGTTGTCGTTTCTGCGTTTGATTATGAAAACACAATCGATATTATTGTCGTAATAGTGTGGATAATGAGGACTCTTCAGGTTAACTATTTCTTCGCCATAGACACCACCGCATTGCGTCAGACCATTGTCGGGCGGAACCACTTGATCGTGGTCTTCTTGTGGGCACTCTCTCTGTCTTATTTTCAAATAAAAGCCCCTTTGACTGCGATAATGATCGGACACGAAATTGATTACAAACTGATTGCTCTCGAATGGGAAGAGTCGGGTCGTCTCAGTGGAGAGCGAACCGCACATCAGTTGGCCGTTGAAGTTGAGGTAATCGTGACTGCAGTCCTCGGACTTCTCCAAATGCATATCAACGAAGTTGACCTCTAAGTGACATATCTTGGCAGATGTTCTTTGCTTTAGAATAGTGTACTTGCAATTCACATTATTCGGGTAATTATTCGGGAAATACGGACTTTTCAGATCAAAAGCAGACTCTGAATACACGCGATTGCAATCTGACGGCTGTTGGAAGTGATCCTTATGTCGGCTCTCATCGGTCGGAATCAACTGTTGTTGAGACTGAGTCTGACAATCGATTTGACGAACATATATACGGAAAGCTCTGTCAGAACTGGTCACCGAATTGTCCGAATGGAAGTGAATCGGAAACGTTTCCGATGGAAACGAATAGGTTCTGATGTCTCCCCTCTGGACATCACCACAAACGCGAACGCCATTGAAGTCCAGGAAATCGTATTTGCAGTACGCGTTGGGGTCACTCGGCTGGATCTCGAAGTCGTCGAATGTGACCTCCAGTTTGCAAATACTGTCGGACACCTTGCGAACCATATTGAGGCAGTCCTGGTCGGCCGGATAGGCCTCGGGGTAGTTGGGGCTGTAAATAGTGGTCTCGGATTCGCTTATCACTTGACTGCACAGACTATTGTCGCCGACGCTGTAATGTGTCGGTGAGATGACCGAAGCGGCCGAAGTGGTCACTGCGGGCGCGTTCTTCCGTATTATTTTGTCGCCTTTGCACTCGAGTTGTTCCGCTTTAATGAGATACCCATTCCTGTTGTTGGAGGCGTCCGAATGAAACTTCAAGAGCTTCTCATTGGCGTCGAAGATATACGTGCGGACAGTCTCGGTCTGTAATGTCCCGCAAAGACGTACAGTGTTTCCCACTTCGAGGTAATCGTATTGGCATTCAGGACTGGCCTCGACGTCAAACTTGACGAAAGTGAGCTCAAGATAACAAACTTTACTCGAGTTCCTCTTCACGTAATAACTACACTCGAGATTATTGGCATAACTTTTGCTGAAGTTTTCGCTCTTAATTACAAACTCTTTGTCGGAATAGACATAATCACAGCGACTGTTGGGAACGGGCAGTACTGCCGAGTGAGGCAACGAAGCCTTCTCTTGGACGACATCGTTGGTGCACTCGAGCTGTTTGTATTGGATCAGAAAACCTCGTTTGGTTTTGGAAGCATCTGTTCTGAAGAGAAGAACCACTCCTTTGTCTTTGCCTTCAAAAGGTATCACTCTTTTGGTTTTCTTGAGGGCTTCGCCACAAAATCTTTGGTCTTCTACTTGCAAATAGTCGGCCTCACAATTGTTCGACTTCTGGAGCTCGAAGTCTTCGAATTGCAATTCGACGTAACAGTAATCGGCATTTCGTCTGTCGATAGTATACGTGCAGAAGAGGTTATTCCTGTAGTAATCGGGGTAACTATAGCTGACTAAAGCGCCGAACCCTTCACTGGTGCACACATTACAAGACGGCGGCGCCGGAAGACTGGGAGTGCGACAGTCAGTCACTTGCTTGACATGAATATGAAAGCCTGATTTGGAGACTTGAGAATCGCTTTGGAATGAAATCGATTTGACGTCTTCTTCAAACTTGAATATCTGGTAAGTGGTGTCCGGAAGAGTTCCGCAAAACTTTTGGCCATCGATTTGCAAATAATCGTAAGCACAGTCTTGCGAGGACTCGACATCGAATTTGTAGAACATTAGTTCGAGTGCACAGACGTCGGGGCCGACGCGCTTCACCTCATACATGCAGTCGGCGTTCAGCGGGTAATTGTCCGGAAAGTCTGGACTCAGAATCTCGAACTCAAGCGCTGAGAACTTTTCCTGACAGACCTCTGAGGCCTGTGTCTTGAGTCGGGTGCCGAAGCACGAGTTGGGTCTGCGCTTGACCTCAGCCCAAAAGCCCCGACCGTTTGTCTTGCCATCGGAAATGAATCTGAAGACCAGTTCTCTTTGATTCTGTGGAAAAGCAATCAGATCCGAGCGGTGTTTCCATTGGTGGCCACAATACTTATGGCCATTAACTTCGAGATAATCTTCAGTACAATCAATTGGATCATCGCTTTTAGAGGAGAGAAAGTCCATTGAATGCTGTGATGTGAGCGGAATATCGAAGTCGTGAAAGTATAGCTCCACTTCACAGACATCTGACTTGTCATCGATTCTCATCACCCGATACGTGCAGTTGAGACCATTGCGGTAGTGGAGCGGATAGCCATAGCTGGTGAAATTGCCCTGACCCTCGTACAGACAGAAGTCGCAGATGTGCTCGTAATTCGAGCCTTTGTTGCCCATGAAAATGGAATTGTCTGCGAATCACAATTCAGTTCTTAATTTGGTAAATGTTAGGACATTACTGCACACTGTGTTTGTCACGGACTACAAATGCCATGCTTAGGATTGATGGCTGTCCTCTGCATACCGTAAAAGTAAAGTTCATCCGACTAAGTGCTAAGTGCTTGCTTTCAATTGAGTTTTTGCGCTGATATTTTTTGCACTAGACAGGTACAAATATAATTGTTCACAACCCTGCAGTCAACGATTGTGACCACTATTAAGCCGCCAATATAAATGAAAAATCTAAGTTTGCTTGCTTTGATGGCATCAAACTAACTAATATTGAATAAATTGCAGATAAGATAATTGATTTATTTAATAATATGTAATCGCGAATAATTAATTTGTTTTGTCAAAAATGGGTGATTCGGGAGATGTGATCAAACAAATTGTGAATTACTGTCACGTCTATAATGGTTTCGATTGTTGGCATTCAGTCAGCAATTAATTTAGTGAAAGAGAGAGTCATTCGACACACAAATGAAGACAATATAAGCGCCGAAGCGGTTCACCACTGAATGGCAATCGACAAAAGGTTTGGTCACAAAACCAGTGCCGAACGTGACTGCGATAATAGCATTGAATTGTCGGCCGAAGAGTGGCTCGACTTTGATGTCACACTTTATGCGCTATTGAACTCTAAACAGTGCAACACTCGGACAGCGGTTAAGACGATTCACACGATATTACATACAATACCTGAATGTTTAGTCAGTAATGACTTTGTGGTAACGCTTTCGTGCGATTGCATGCCATCCACCGACCCGTCACTGCCCTCAGGTCTCGTCTCCTCGAACACTGCGGCCATTGCGGGCGACGTTAGGGTCACGGCTTTGCCAGTAATACTCGTTTCCGCACTTTGGGTCACCTTTTCGTTGTGAATCGTTTCGGTCTTAAAAGATACCAAAATAAGTCTATTATTGACAGAACCACTAATAAAATGCATTATTTGCAAAACGAATTGAATTACCAGAAATTAAATTATGTAAAATAACTTCTTTGGTATTTAATAGTGACGGTGTATATCGTATTTTTTTTAATCAAGATTGATTTTGTCAGAGATTCAATGCCAAATGTAAATCTTACTTTAGAATAGGTGTCGAAACCATTAAGTGTTGTCTTTTGAGTGTCGAAAAGAGTTGGTCTTTGAGTGGACAGCGTTTGCATACTATGCACCCAATTAGTGGAATCGGTGGCCAAATCGGTGGTTATCTGGTCTCCAGTGCTGTTGATATCCAATGATGTGGTGGTCTTTGAGATGCGTTCGCCGAAGACGGCTGTGTTGGCAGTGGTGTTGGCCGAGACACTGGTCAGAGTGGAGACCAGTGCGGCGATAGTTAACAGATTAAACATTTTTGGAATAATCACCACTTTTTGACACATTCTATGATAGGAATTCATATTTGAACTGAATTTATAATAAAGTTTCACTAAATTTATAATAAGATATGAGTGGATGCCATCGATTAGGAACTCCTCGGCACAGATGCGATGACTCCTATATCCGATCGAATTCCAGTCGAGTAGTGAATCGAATTTTAACAGTCAATGAAAACATAACCAAAAAGAGTGAAACAAGTGATTGAAATGAGTGAAAGGATGGGATGGTATGAGTGAAGCGAATGAGGACTCAAACGGTATTCAAAACTCAGTCATTGTTTGCGATGAGTGTCACCAAAGACTTGTGACACTTGTCGACCCATAAAGCGATTCAATGATTATAGCCTTTTATGATATGGCGATCAACACATCTTCACAGTCAGTATTGCTCCCATTGTGACCAATAATGAATGAATAAGTGGCAATACTTTCTCGACTCCACATAACTTCCCATCTCTTAATTTAACACTTGGGTGAACACCAAACACACAAAACACAAGAAGTTTTGCAGTTATGTGTCTGTCGTTTGACTGTTATGAACAAGTCTTATGTGGAAAGGCGTAGATCTGCTGAGACATCGCATGCTATCATCCGGTTTTCGATCGACCACTTGGTTATGGCCTCTAATTTTAGAAGCAATTTCTTGGAGAAACCGTTTGCACACAACAAATATAATTGCATTTAATTGCCTCAAACGAGCGATTCGTATGAATGGCCTCTGAATGCAGTGGTTGTGATGAATCGCTTTCGCGAGTCACTACTTAATTGATTCTGAAAGCTATTAAAAATAACAATGACAATGATCTCGACGAGGAAGACGGAGACCAGACCTGCTCTCGCATTAAATGGCCAAGATGCATTCCACTATATTCAATTCAATTCAAATCTAATTACGTAGACATTTGTCTGATTGCATTTTAATCGCAAGTTTGCGATATATTTTTATTTTCAAATTACTTTTAGACAAAACTTAAAATAAAGCCCTTAAATGAAATGATTATATTCAAAGATCTTTGTTTTGAGTGCAAAATACAATTTGATTTGAATGCAGTTAATTAAAATTCACTTTTAATTAATTATTTTGAATGAAATGCTGAAAAACCTCTGAGTTATGCAATGAGACGGTTATAATTGGCGAATGTCATGATAGCGCATAACTGGTTGTCTTAATCCCTATTATAATTATAATTGTTTCAAGGATAACACATTGCAATTTATAATCTTGGCAATACATCCAAATTAAGTGATATTGCAAATTGTTTTCCTGTGATATTCGAGGCTATAGTGCCATAAGTGATCGCTGATAATCACTTATTGAATTGATCTTAGCATTTGGCGAGACGTGGCCCTCAACTGTGATCACTGACCACATAACGAACCGCCCATTGCTTTCATAGGAGACAATTGGCGACCAAACTTGAATTGCATACCAATTGTATAGAGAATTGCAGACAATTTTCTTTGTCTTTAACCTCTCTGTCCGTGTGTTTGACAAGCATTGAATCCGACGTCCAATTGGGTCACAATTGCGACACATATTCTCCGACCAACTCATGAGTTAACAAATGAGTGAAATTAAACTAACAAATGGATGGAAACTCTTGTAATTAGCGTCAAATAATCGCCATTTAGTCCCTATTCTCTATATTCTTCTACTTTCTGTCAACCTTTTAGCAACAAACTTGTTCATTCTAAATAAATAATGAATTAAATGTGTAAACAATCTAGTTACATCATGTTTAAGCGAGACAATATTAGAAGAATCATTACAAAAGAGTTGCGCTGATAATTATAAAATTGAAGAATAGTGTTGCTTAATATAATGAAGCTACAATTGTACTAGCTCAATTAGTTAGGAAATGAGTTACTGACCACATTCCGTTCAATTTTCTCAGATTATCAAGATTATCTCAAGTTTTATCACAGGTTCGCGTTATGGTGAAATAGATGAATTAAAATATGCTCATGCAATAATTAAATGGACTTGCTCAAGCAAATTGTATGTTGCTCGAAGTTATAACGGAAATAACTTCGAATTTCGAAGTTCGAAATAACCTAGCTCTATTGACCATGATTGTTGGCGACTTAATTATTACTAGTATCCGGAAAAAAGTCACCGCGAGCTAGAAACATTATTGATCTGAATAAAATTTAAGTTTTTAATTCAGTCCCA
>JAQGBE010001205.1:0-12127 GCA_034698225.1 Scheloribates latipes | reverse complement strand
TATACCTTTTGCTTTCTCTGCCTGCAGTCCAACTGCGATCCCAGTGTAAGGTCTGTCAGTGGGCGGCACACAGTTATCAGTGGATCGTATTTTCAATTTGGAATTATCCAGAATGACACTGATACTAATTTTTGGGAAATTCTCTATTAATTGATATGTAATTCATTAATTGAGTGAACGTTTGACCGCCAGTTCACTCACATCTTGAATGTCAATCAAGTGCTCGACTTCTCGTTCAACTCAATCATAAATCAATGGATGCTTTGGTTCCGACATTTGAGTGGAAATTCTGAATAAATAAGAATATCAATACACGAGATATCGTCACACATTCGTGTCTGAACTCCTATCATATCGTGAAATTGATCAAGCTATTCCGTATTATCGTTCGAATCATTGATAACAATCACAAATTTATATCATTTTGTTTTAAATACAATTTTCGACGGAATTTGAGTGATAAAAAAGTTGTCTAGTATGAAATTGGTGCTTTACGCAGATGAAATAGTCATTAGCATTTGTCAGCTCGAATGCCCTTTGAAATTGGTTTACAGTAAACTACAAAATGCAAAGCAGAGTCTGTCGTGTGTTCCCGAATGGCAACTCATGCCACTCGTGGCCGCACTCTTCGGGCTCTATCTCATTAAAAATTAGTCAATTTTATAAAATAGCGAATCACTGAAATATAATTATATAATTTTGATACAAATAATTAATGCAATAATCTTGTGCTCAACTATTATCCACTCATTTTTCAAAACCAGTCGACACTAAATTATAGGTCTCTGTAAATGATATAAATTTTTGTGAAGTA
Organism: Scheloribates latipes; assembly: GCA_034698225.1. NCBI lineage: Eukaryota > Metazoa > Arthropoda > Arachnida > Sarcoptiformes > Scheloribatidae > Scheloribates > Scheloribates pallidulus. The sequence continues at coordinate 11,313 of JAQGBE010001205.1, read as the reverse complement.
AATCATTGAAAATGTTTTTTCAATTAATATTCAGAAGAATTTTAAAAAATTATTTTCATTACCACTCAAATGGAAAATCAAAACTTGAATCAGAGAATTATTCACGAATTAACCCTTTTTCGGAGTCAAGTGATTCGCCTCTCATAATGTGATTTACTATTTCTGGATTCAAATGACAAAACAATCACAAAAACAAACATTTAGTTCATTTAATTTTCTAAATAAAGCTTTAAATTACTTTATCTTTTTAATTATCTCTTGTTTTTGCGCGCAATTCCAATCATTGAGTCCCACCTTTTGTCTCATTCTCTTCGTATCTGTTTTGTGTCCAAACTTTTTCTTCAAATGTTTCGCATTTCTATAAATGTTTTGTTTAACCTCTAAATAGCATTCCTTAAGCGAAATCGTGATTTAATTTTCTTGTCTGGCATTGAATTTGCGTCAAAATTACAAGACTCCCAACCAATTGAAAAAAACCTGCAGACGTTTGGTCAGAAACGACTCATTAGACGATAATTGCCAACAATTTCTTATTATTAATTCAATTCAAAGCGATGTTTAGTTCCGTTAATATCGATCGTTAACAACGATTTATTTGCCAAACCAACTGATGACCAAATAATACAATTTATTTACAGATATTCAGTGGATTTATATACAGAAGAGGCCCGACTCGAGTGCAAACGGCAGGTGCGGCGACCGGCCGTCAGTGCTCTGGTCATTGCACCGACGCGTTGGCACCGCTGCCGAAGCCATCAGATACTGTGTGCGAGTCGTCGATCAGATTAACAATTAGAACATCTGTGGTATTGTCTGCCAAACGCACAACTGATCCGACAATAAATCTAAAAATTTAACATTTATTGTACAAGTTTTCAAAGTTGGAGAATAAGTGTTGCGGAAGATAGTCGTCGAATGACTAGAATAATACTATACAGTGTTGTGTTGGCCAATCGTAATAGTAGTAAATCAGCAATATAAAAGCTAATTAGCATGCACACTCTGGCAACAAGTCCATAGTAAAATTGTACGTAAATCATAGCTCTGTTGGCAAAAATGATCATGATCCAAATCGATGCCAATTACTGGTCAAAACTATCATTAGGTTCGGCACTGCGCTACTCAGCCAATGCCTGGATGTCTAATGCCATCCCTACTAACGAATAATTAAGTAAAGGTAAGGGTCTTTTAGGGCTCTGTCGAGTGAAATCGCGATCGAATGATCGACTTTTAGTTATCATAACTCGAATTGAATTATCGTTTTGTTCGTTGGGCTCGACTCTAATGACTTGAGACTAATGTTTAATGTGTTTTAGAAAAATGCGAATCAATTTAGACGTTCAGACGTCGGACGCCTTGAAGTTTGAGTGATAGCCCGAGTCGTAAACTATATTACTCTTAATATCGTTGCTGTAAATGTATTTGTTCGAGGAATCTGAATCATAGCGGCGACTGATCTGGCGTTCCCTCTCCTGCTGCTGCTTCAGATACGAGACCTGTTCGGCCTTTGATAGTCAAGAGTAGACGTCTTTATTCATGTCTGTATAGCCGGTGAGAGGCATGAATGGCAGACCGTTTCCCGGTTGGATGACGGCGTCCACATCACTCACTTTCCGGATCGGACGGGTGTTGCCGTAGCAGCAGATCACGTACTTGATCTCGCGCAGCAGCTCCACGCAAATGTGATCCTGCCAGTGGCAAATTGCACACATGAAGCCATTGAAGCAAGTTCAGATTAATATTCATCGTTTCGGGCTTTGCATAAAATATCACTGCATTAAGGAATTGGCACTGAATTATAGGAATCCAAAGAAATGTCTGATAAGACACAGCAATAAAAAGCAGTTCTGGATCTGTGATATCACACTCGAGTCGGTTCTGTTGGATGGCATTCGAGTTAATTCGAGGTTAGCTCTCACGTCAGGTTCGCTCCCAATCAGACAATAATTATGGGTTCAGATCTGAGTCTCTATTCACGTCTAATCATCTAAAATATTCACGCGTTTTATTGAATTAAACGGTAGAGAAGTCACTGAAAAACTGGAATCCCTTGCAAAGCCTGAACACGAATTGAGGACATCTGCAAAAAGACATACCCTTTCGGTTCGGGGAATGTTTTTCATTTTCCAGATGAACTCTCCAATGCATATAATGATGGCAATGCAAGAGCCGGCGGCCAACACGACAAACACGCCGCCGACGTTGGCCAGACCGAGCTCGCTGGCCGTGCCCTGCAGTTTCTGGGTCTCTTTGCCGACGCCGCACTTGCCTTTGCCAGACCACCACCGCTCGGAGAGCTCGTGAAGTTTGCCGTCTTCTTGCAACTTGAGAATGGCGTCCGATATGATGGCTCTGTAGGGCGAGTCGGGAGGCGTTGCGATGCCGTAGCCCTTGGAGTCCAAGAGCGAGCCCACCATATAGAGGTCGCACTCCCGTTCGGTGATGTACTTGATGCTCGTCGACTCCATCAGATAGGCGTAGTCGCCTGTGATTGATGACCAGCTAATTGACGCACACCTCATAAAACATCTCATCATTCATACCTTTCTTCACTCTCTCCACTCCCTTGAGGTTGGAATCGACGAACACCGACGGTCTCTGCGACTCCATGAATGACCACATCCGAGCGTAGGTCGAAAAGTTCGAATTCCGGAAGAATGCTTCAGTCGATCCCGATTTGAGGCATCCGTAGGGGATCTTTGTTTGTTTCGACAAGTCTTCGGCCGATTCGATGGGGTTAACCATTCTCTCGACAGTGAGAAAGGCGGCCAAATTGGCGGTGTATGACGAGACCAGGATCAGAATGAAGAACCACCAAGATGCGGCCAACACTCGGGTGGAGAGCGAGCGCGGCATTATATCACATCCCTGTTGCATAAGACAGCCGATTGTGAACCATAGCGTGTTCTTCATCGAGAAGTTATTCTTCAGCTCTTCTGGTTCTTTCACACAGGGATGAGGATTGACCTGAGATTCGAGTGAATGCAGTCATTGATTGCAGTCAATCGTCAACTATAACAATGCAAACCCATTCATATGGCGAGAATCGGGCGACGAAGAACAGGAAGAGAGTGACGCCGAGGAACGATGTGATCAAATAGACCCAGACATCCATAGCCAGCGGTGACATGAAGGAGAAGAGTGCGGGCGGCTCTTTCTTGTGCTTCTTGTACAGAATACCGATGCCGAGACTCATGAACGGCATTGTGAAGTCAACCGCAGCCTCTCGTTCGTAGGTAATGGTGAGGTCGGCCACCGCTATGTCTGCCTTCTGTTCAACAAACCCGACAAAACAAACAAATTAATCGACTGTTTAGTTGTTTTGCTAATGTTTTGCTCATAAATAGATAATTTAAAGTCGATTAGCAGTGAACGTGTCTATTGTGGCAATGAGTCGATTACCCCTTCGATCAGTTCCTTGATCACTCCATTCCACTCTCCCCTCTCATTCTTGCGGCCGTGTTTGCCGTCATCAACCAATTTGATAATGTACTTGAACTCGAGCACCAGAGCGATCTCTCTGATCAGATCGATGCAATATCCTTGGTATCGCTCGTTGGGCTCAATCGGCTTATCCTCGGCCTTCTCGGTCTCCATGCAATAGGGCTCTCCCTGTGCTCGACAAGAGTCAGACATGACATGATCGCAACCAAACAAAGCCAATGCAATGCATACAAGAATGGTGACGATTGTCAGCGTCTTATTCCTCAGCGTCTGTTTGTAGCCCTCAGTCATTGTGATGGTATAGTTACTGGCGTAGACCACTTTGTCTTGAGGTGTCCAATCGCCCACCTGTTAGGTGACAATCAGTTGTAGGTTTTGCTCGAGCATGTCATACACTCAAGGCTTACATGTTTGAGCCCTTCCCGCGTCAGTTCAAGAAGTCTGAGCTTGAAGTCAGTTCGGGCACCGCTCGGATCAAACCTGATATGAGATGTGATGCCATCGACATTGATCTTTGGAATAAACCACTGGTCAAACGAAGACAATTCAATTAGCAATCAATACCATTCTCATGTAATTGGTCACTGCATTGCCATACTGCCAAGGCTCTTCTGTGTCGCAAGAGATTGCCCGCACTGAGATCGCTTGTGTCTGATCCAAGTCGTGAAGTGCTTTGGCGAAGAGTCTGACCGCGTCGTACACCAAACCCACTTCAGTCTGGGTTACAGTTCAGCGCTTCAGTTAATTGAATGTCCAAATCAGTCAATTATCGCGACTTACCGTAAAATTCTGTACAATATTCTGCAAAGTGAACAACATTTGTGAGTTGAGCTGAGTCGGGCCATCATTGGCCATCATTGGTCTTACCCTGGTGACCTGTTCGATCGCCTCGCCCTTCCAGTTGGCATACCTCGGCGGCGAGTTCTGCCAGTCTCTGATCACTTCGTTATATTCCCTACTGTTTTGGTCGACTAAACTGAATCCGGATATATTGGTTCCTCCGTATTGATAGTCTTCTAAGTCGACGGTATGGATGTCGAGCGAAGTGAAGAAGTAGTTGTGGTAATCGGACAGCATATCGACCTGTTGTGCGTGTTTTAGCACTTTATTGATGTTATCGCGCGGGACGTCGATCACAATGTTTCGGATTCCCATTTTGAGCAACTCTTTGAATGTCGTTCGGTATTCACCGGCCGCTAACGGGAACTGACGGACGACTATCCGCTTCTCTCTTAGTTCCGGGTCCTTCAGGACCTCCTGAACCCTGACCAGAGCTAAACGGCCGAAAACACATTAGTTCGGTATTAAATGCGAACCTCTCGATGAAAAACATTTGGACAACCATTCGACTACTGTTTGCAATCGATTTTGAGTGTTAATAAAAAATATTATTCAAAACTGGTTTTAATTAATTCGAATCTAAAATATTTACTAAATTAAAAGTGCATTCGTTAATCTGCTTTTAATATGCGACTGACGTCTCAGATGTAATCAGCGGTTGGCCTCACATTCACGACCTCCAAGTCTAGTCTCAATTTTTCTTATATAATCAGTGTCTATGAATCAAAGAGCAAGATCTGAATCGAGTAAATGCAAGGTCACTATAGGAAAGCCTAGTCTGTTTGGCTGACTATTGGCTGATACCGGTGTCAATTGGATTACTGGCAAACTTGCCTTCATTTTCCTCATAAAGAATGGCAAAACTCTTCCAGTTCTTCAACTTGATTAGGTCTCTGAACGCGTTTCCCAAAGTGATCGGATGCGGAAACAGATTGATCGAGTGGTTTGAGGGCGGGTCGAACTTGAAGTCCCATCTGGTCTCCATATGCGGCATATGGAGCACATCGCAAGTCGACTGGACGTGAGCGCTGGTCTCCACCGACTGGGGCCCGAAGACGGCCGCAACGCCTTCTTGGAGTAGCGAACAGACTATCGACAAAAACAATGACCATTAATATCCTGTTTGTGCCGTTCCTCTCAATGGCCTAACGTATCGCCAATTACTCTAAAGTGGCGTCAAATTAATAAATGACTCGAAATTGGATTAAATAATGGCTTTCCTCTGCAAATGAGAGCCAATTGACTGCAATTAAGCCAATTATAGTGAAGTAATACCTCTTTTCGATGCCTGAAAACTGTCGCACTTCTCGAGTCTCTCCACTTGGGCTACGAGTCGGGTGTGAGGCAGCACTCGGTTGTCGGCGTTGATCCGGTCGACCGCATACCGGAAGGCCAGCTCCACGGCATCGTCGCCGTGCTCGAAGAGACCACCTCAACAGTGAGCAAGCAATTTGTCAGACACTTTGGCGGACAACTCACACAATTAGACAATCATCTGATCTTATCTGAGACACAATCACTTGTCTCGACAGTAATTGCATTCTTTGGTAACTAATTCAGAGGAGCAAAGAGTTGAGTGTTTGCACCGAAATCTTCATCAGATCCTAATTAACCACTAATTAATCTCAATTCTTGCGATGCACTACAGATCTGGCGATAAGACTAATAGTGTTTTTCGGGTCATCACATGTCTCGACATTATTTTCCATCTCCTTTTGAGATCAGCTCTGAATCGGTGATACCAATCGAATTAAATATTTATTACTCGAGTTCTGAATATATAATTCATAAAGTGATTCATTACTCGAACGGCAAATCAATAAAAACTAAATTCCGATTGTCGTGTCGTCTGTGAGAACAGTGAATGCCGTTTGTCATTATCGTCGGTGTGTTGTCTGTCAGGTAATTGCGAGTCTGTTCCCAATGGTTTGCAATTCAATTGATGCAAACGAACGCCAATTAGACTGGAAATGGTCGCCAAAGAGGCTCTGATCCGGCCGTAAGTGGCGACCGCACGGCATGACTGCCGAGACTCAGCCAAACAAAACAAATTGATTGCAACCATAAAAAGCTGAACTCGTATTAAAAGTAAATATTTTATTCAATTTTATGCAATTCATGACCAAAAATAAGAATTACTTTTTTTTGCTGATGTCTGTCAAACATTTGTATTAAAACATACGTTTATTTTCGGCACTGAATTGTCATTGAATTCAAATCCAATGAATAAATATTAATTTGAATTTAAAACTCGAATTAATTCCTGTTTCGTCGCCAGAACTCAAATCTTTTTATTTGTTGTAATGAATTATTTTTTCACTTAAACTGCTATAAATTGATTCACAAACCGATCGAAATCACGATTTGATGTCAGATCACAGCGAATATAGTATTACTTCTGATAATTCGGAAAATAATCAAATATTTGCGATAAAACGCGATAACAGTTATGATACTCAATGACTATCTTTGCAAATGATAAAAGTCGAGCACAATTTGCAGAGATTACCATTTTTGGCTGCGAACTAGCTCTTTTTATTTGTCAAATTTCACATTATTCAGGAAATATGATTCATAATTCATAACTGTTGGCTATGATTGATGTGGTTTAGGGCTGAGAACGACTACAAGATTGTGACCATTCGGTTATGACTTGAGATTACGGCTTAAGAATAATTGATATGAAAATAATAATTCGCAAAATATTCAAATTTCGGTGCAATACGTTAACGAGGAAATGGCATTTGCATGCTAATGTCGGCAATTGTGAATGGTTCAATGTGCCTTGGTTGACAAATTGAGCAGCAAATCATAATAAAGAAATGGAATTTTTGAAGACAAAAAAGATAGAAAATCGATATTCAAAATAAATAAAGAAAATATAATTTGAATTGTAGTGAAAAACAATATAGAATACAATATGAATATTTAGAATTAGTTTTGATCAAGCTAAACCAATTATCTGTGATTGAAATGAGCAAGAGCATTGCCATAATAGCGAACCATCTTGGCGTTTTCTCATAACAAACGTCTCAGTGTTGTCATTGACGGCGTTTAGCCACACATTGGCCACGACTTACCGATTCGGATGACATCCGGCAGACTATAATAGCGTCCGAACGATATTGAAAACAAAGCAAACGACAAATAATATTCGAACGAAACCATAATTCAATGGCAAAATATTTTCTTCGATTCGCAAACAGTTCAGAGAATTTCGTGAAAATATTGATCTTCTCTCGAGAGGAAGACTCGTCTCTTAGCAACGCATCAGAAACCAGATCCCAGTCGTTGATAGCCATCAGTGCACAGAATATTCTCTACTCTTGTGTGTCGATCCACACAACTGACCAATTGTTAGCTTCGGGTCTCGTTTTGAAATGTTCTAGATGAGCTCATCTAAGAAATATTGCGAAATAAATGGAAATTGTAGTAATTAGGCAATGAACAAGATGCTTTATTGGATAACATGGTTGGATAACATCCTGTTTTGTACATTCTGTTGCAAAACAGCGATTGTGCATCAGATCTATTGATTGGTCGTATCATTGAGTGTATAAAATAAACTTAAAAATCTTTTTAACATCGATTTTTAACTTAACAAACGATTAAAAGGCATTTTAATCTAAATTGAACTAAAAATTGATTGTAAAGAGTGGTTGGAAACAAAATTAAGTAATCATTGGATGGAAACCTATATTAAATTCTATTTACTTTATTAAATTAGATATAATGTGATCTGAAATGAGTGTTCAATCGATTTGTTTGTTATAAATACATAATCTCTTATGAAGTATCGATATCTCGCTAAACACCGATAGACTACACATCTCTTCAATGGATGGAAAATTATATTTACAGCGAAACTAACAGTAGATAAGAATCGGATTATTTTGAGATTATCTCCTAAAATGGTGTAAACTGTAAATATGTTCGCCGATTGTCTCCTAAATGATCGGTAAATCAGATCATAATTGCTGTGAAATTGTTTACAATAATCCGATAATTAGCTCAAAAACCTTCAGCTATTCATCAAAACAGAGATAAGAATATCCATTACAACAAATTCTATTAATCAACGATAGAAAACAACGATTCGTGTGATTCCACACATTTGGCACATCCGACACATTACCGAACAACTATTCGAGAATGTTCTCGCCGTTCTTGGCCGCGGACTCTTCGCACCAGTTCTCGTACGACCACAGAGTCCACGTGACCACCGCGAAAGTGGCCGCATTCGTCGGAAACGCCCTGACCAGAGTGGGTGCCACTCCGCGCACAAAAACGTTGATCCCTTCCTCACTGAGGGAATGCCTAATGCAGTGTCTCATTGAGGTGTAGGTCGTGTCCGCTTGTATTCGCGACTTTATCACATCGACGGGATAGATGGCCAGCCAGGAGACGGCACCGGCTGTGCCGCCAGCGAACAGAAGCAGTAATGTGGACGGAGTTTTGTTCTTCGAGTATTTGAGCAAAAGTTCGTAACACGAAAAGTAGACGGCAAAGGCGGGCGCATCCCTGGCCACCGTCGCCCAAAAGCCCCGGTACAGTGATCGGAGGCCTCCTTCCGAGCGAACAGTGTCTCGGAAACACTGTGTAACAGTTGTAGATCTTATCTGAGCTCTGGTTTTGATGAGTTCCATCGGACAACTGATCAGAGTCTGCGACAGACCAGCGGCACAGCCGGCCATCGCCTGCCAGAACAGATTCGGTTCGGATGTCTTGCGCATCACAGACCCGTAAACCCCGAACACAATGGCGTTGATAGCCGTCAGACCAGTTAGAGGTGCACAGAGACCGCGATAGAGGGAAATGATCTGCAAATCGACGCAATTCGTGAAGTTTTAAAAAGTTTAGAAAACTTTTTTTAGAACTTTACCGAATGGTCGGCCAATACTGATGTCATGGAAAGTCGTTTAGCGCTGGTCTGCATAACCACTTTGATGGTGTCCAGCGGGTGGCCGACCAACACTCCGGCGGCACCTTCGGAGTGGAGGGCATTAGAGACGCGTTCTTAAGAGTAGACATAATTAAACACGTGTTTACCTCCGACACAGCCAGCGATAAAGTCTACAGGACTTGCCATTTAAAAGGGTTTGTCTCCATAGCAACACTTCTGGCCTCTAATGGCTTAAATGCGTTAATGAGTTAATCAATTTACTTAAGTTTTATGGATATTTCGAGTGTAAAAAATGAGCCAAAGTCTTGAGCAGGTCTTGTGTGGCGAAACACAGCGACTCAACACTCATGTGCTGTACTTTTCTCTGCTTCAGGCGATTCGACACAACTTTTTGCTCTTTGCGTAATCGAATTCGAATAGTTTCTGGAGATAAGGACTGACATCACGTCTTGTGAGCGAATGGCGACTGAAAAGTCGGGTTCTCTCGAGTCCTCACCTTTCGAGCGGTTAATTAGTCGGCAATCGATCAGAGAATTGAATTCAATGACAATGAATTCAAACGTTTATTAAACAGCGATTTCTTCTCTGATTCTGATATAAAATTTTAGCGAATTTTTAACAACAATTCGTTTAAAGAGATGAAAAACAGAATTATTAAAATACGAAATGAAACGACAGACTCGAAAAACAAGTTTACGAGTTTATGCCAATTAATGATTTATCTTTTGATCTCAATCTTGAACTCAGTGTCTCTTAAATGTGTTTTCTCGATAGCAAATGAAAACTATTTGGAAATAAATAAATAAATGTCTGGACTATGACTTAAATGGCTGACCGATCGATGGCTTAATGCGCTCTTCACTTGTCATTCGATGTTTAATCTTCGTCTGAACTCAATTGAATGCATTCTCCGACGGCCTGAGTGGGTCTCACGCGGCGTTGATTCGGTTGATCTTCAGTCTGATTGGAATCGTTGTACAGATCCTCAAACCAATCGACTTCGTTGTCAGAGTCCTGAGCTTCTGAAGCTTGTGGTTGTTGTCCTTCTTCCGGTTTGGTTTCACTCTTCGGTTTGATGTCAGGCTTCGCCTCATTCTTGACTTCAGCCTTGACTTCGTTTTTAACTTCAGATTTGATCGCAAGCTTAACGTCCTTTTTGTCCTCGTCTTTGACTTCAGTCTTGTGCTCAGTCTCTTGGGATGGACTAGTCATGGGATGATCGCCGTTCTCGTCGACATCGAGGACTTGCTCGACCGGCTCAGTCTTGACCACAACACACCGCTCGAGCCTGATATTGATCTCCTTCTTCACTTTGAACTTGGCTCGCAACTGGTTCTCGTAGGTGACGTCCAATTCCACCATGAGATTGTCGAAGAAGTGGCTGAGTAGTTGACTGGACTCGCATTGGTCGCCCGGACTGTAGTGTTTCTGAATCAGCGCCATTTGCATTCGTTTCATATCATTGAACGGCTTTTGACCCCGAAATGAGATGTTATGAAAGTTGTCGACTGACGTGAAGTGAAGGTCAACCAAGTGTTTCATCAGAAGGTAGGGATGGTTCGGGAACTTATCGCCTTCGCCGCACAGATCGCACTGAATTGGATTCCAATTCAAGTGTTTGCAAATGTGGAGCTTCGCCTTCCACAGGGCGTCAAAAGAGCGAGGTATCAGCCGATTACGAGGCTGTGTCTGTACTTTGGCCGCCTTCTCGCACATCGGACACGTCAAGTGAATGCCGGTGCTGTTCGGCACGACCTGGTCGGTCAAGTCAGACAACTTGATTTGCTGCTCGAGGAACTTGAAGATCCATTTGTTCATCATCTCTGGAATATTATCTTCGAAGTCCATGTCAGGTGAGTGGTGGACAAAGTCCCAGTGCTCTTCCATCGAGTGGTATTCGACACACTTGTAGGAACACTGATTGCAACTGTAGCCGAGCTCCAGATGTGCCTTATAGTGTTCGATCGCGTCCTTTATGTCGTTGAAAGTGTAATTAGTCGGACAAAAGACGCAAAAGTATTTAGTCGTTGGCTGATAACTGGTATCTTCTGTGTCCACTATAATTGGAGTTTCCCTGCAAGTGCTCGCTTTGGCGGTAGACTTCTTAGCCACTCGCTGTTTCTGGA
>JAQGBE010001204.1:0-12152 GCA_034698225.1 Scheloribates latipes | reverse complement strand
AATGAAACCGACATTTAGTTTAGTTAAACTCGTTTCCAATCAATTTGAATGTTAGGCTCGGTTTGAAAGTCTCGTTGTATGGATTGCATCAGCAATGAAATGAATGGCAGTCAAAGTCGTCGCGCGAAGAATCAATGGATTGACTGAAGAAATCTCTTGGTTTGGTTCGATATATTCAAAACATTTGTATTGCAATTCAATTGCCAATTAAACTTTGAAATTCAGTTTGAATTTATTGATTGAATGAAACAAATATTTGGCATTCAATAGAAGTTATATAAAAATTTTGAGCAATCCATGCAATACTTGTCACAACTTTTTGCGTTCGTCCGATACCTTAATCAGACTTTTTGCTCAAATAATCACTGATTTTTGCGTTCACTTTCGGTTTCTGTGGAATAACTGTTATCTCAGAAGAATCGTCCGAAGAATTGTTGATCCATTGGTCAAACAGTCTATTCATGCGATCTCTGGACAACTGATTGGTGTTATTGACGGTCGGAATAACTTTTTTCGGTTTGAAAAACTCGACGAATCGCTTCAATTCGGTGAAACTCGAGTGTTCGCTGTACTCAATGCCTGTTTGCGCCACAAGTATTCGTGATTTGGCCGAAGAACAGTCAAGACTTACCACAAATGGTTATATTATCTGATCTCCGAATTTTGAGACCACTGCCACCACTCGAGTTGTGTTCCCAACCGGTCGGACGAAATGCCAGCACTTCATCGAACAGACCATTAAATTCTGTGATGTATTTCTGCAAAAACTATTCTTTGAATAAGAATTGGTGTCATTTAACTAGAGATGGATTACCTCATTGTTGATGCAATTCATTGACAAGACGTGAAGATTGGACTTTGACTTATCGGTGACCATCGATGAGTCGATTCGACTGTCTTTATAGCACTTATACATCTTTCGCTTGTCGTCTTTGGTCCATATCTTGAGGTCGAGTGCTTTGGCGACCGAAAGGAAGACATTCTCTTTGCCGACACTATAAGTGCCGCAAACTATCAGTAGTTTCGGATTCTTCTTATAGTAATCACAACTAATGGAAACAATTTTCTCTAAAATCTCTTTTTGTGGCAAAAAGTCATATTTCGGGTCACAATAAGTGGTGTCCAAAAAGATTGTGTCGATCGGCCGACAGATGAGCTCTTTGTAGGTGAAGAAGGAGTGGTCAGCCCTGAAGTCACCAGTGTGTAGATGTCTGACACCATTCTTCAGCTCGAAGAGTATGATCACAGCTCCGGGACAGTGGTTGGCGTCAAAGAAGGTCACTCTGACGCCCATCACCTCTTGTGTGGACCCGTTTGGCATCACTTTCAGAGTGAACAACCCGTTCGGGTATTTATGTCTGACCAGAGCGGCAGTGATTGGCGAACAATAGATCTGATGTTTGAATGAGTTCTTCAGACCCATGTAGTGGTCGGAGTGGAAGTGCGTTAAGAAGTAGACCGAAATGCCGGCAATCGAGCCGTAGCTGAACGCGTCGACCGCGAACGCCGTGTTCGGGATCTTCTTGTAAAACGGACAGACCTTAGGTCCGAACTTTGGCCGTTTGTCACTCGCATCGGTTCTTCGCGACTCAATAATCACCGGCTTTTCCGAAGAATTGAACTTTCGTTTAATGCCCGAAATGTCACTTTTGTCTGACCTCTTGTCGAGCGACGGGCCATCACCGGAGCCGACACTGACTGTGACCGCAGTGCTCGTGAAGAATGTCGTGATTTTAGTCTGTCGTGACATCACTATGTGATGACCACATCCAGAGCTAAGACATTTCGGGCCGACTGTTGTGTAAACACTGAAAAGTTTTGATGCAATGACTCAAACGTTTGATTCAAATCTGTTGACAAAAGCCGTACATAGAGTACAACCAATTGTCAAGTTCTTGGCCTTTCTCCTGACCGACAGACAGACAATTCAATGATAATTGACTTGCAAAACTGTGCTAGCTCATCATATAATGCTGGCTTGACCATTGGCTCAACTTAAATATTAAGGCAGATTGTTTTGTTCGAGTTTGTAGTGCTTTGTCACATGTCTTCAGTCTGAAGCCACGATTCCATTCAACCCATTGTTGGGCCGAACGGCTCAATACTTGCGGCCCAACAGCCGGTGGCCAACAGCGGCCACTCGTTGAGTGATTTCTTCGATCACAACGATTGGACAACTGTTGCGCGAATTGCAGAAATTTGTTTGTTTTCATCAAATAAACCATTTTTCTATCAAATGTCAAATAAATTCTTTACTGAATCAATAAATTCAAAGTTTAATTGCATTACAATTGGTATTAGAAATGAATTAAAAGTCAAGAGTTTTTTAGAACTTATTATTTCTCGATTAAAGTTCACAATTAGTTGCGTTCAGTGCTCTCCGGAGTGAAGTATTAATACTCGAAATCAAACGATACAAACGACTCGACACTACCGGCGCTGTAATGAAGTGCAAACTTGTGATCAACAGAAAGATTAATGTAAAGGTAATAATCGAAAGTCTAATTCACACCTACATCTAGCACATTGTCACAATGAGAATCAAGTTGAATTGCATCAGATCTCAAAGGAATGTGGCTAATTTTATCAAGGAAAATCTTGATGATAAGGAAAGCGATCGAGCAGAATAAATTAGTGTGAATTTGTTCCACTAAGTTGTAGTTTTCCAACTGTTATTGGCCTAACATGAACAAGCACAGGTAGCCAACTAAGACCAGGTCTATTTCACGTGTAAATTACGCGAATGTTTGCGTAAAAATACAAATGTGAATGAACATTGACATCAAAGTGCGGACCAGTTGTGCGGCAATCGAGTGAAAGCGAGTCTAAAAATATCGATTCCTATGCAATGACTCGAATGAGAAGCGATTTCTCACACAATTCACTACTCGTTGAGCGACTCCGCAGAGAATTATCAGTGGATTTGAGTGCAGACACAGAATATAAAATGCGATGAATGAGCGCATAGACTACAACATTGCACAGAATTAAAGACCATGTTTTCAAAAGAGGTCAACAAATTGCTACTTAATTGTTGCCAATCGGGCCTCAAATTAGTGGCCAATCGGCCCAACATTAGTCGTCCACTGAGTGGCCATTTATATCATACGTTCACTGCTCACCGAAATCAGCCGAATCTCAGACTTAACGCTCAATTAAACCAATGTTTCCGACGTTTGCATAATTCATGTTATTATAAATCGCCGAAGAAATTCATACGAAATAACAAGAACTTGGAGAACGCAGACAACGCCTTGAAGTAAGTGACCAGCGGTCGGATGAGCCGACGGAGCCATCGGATCAGATCATAGCATAATATTTGGCGCTAAAATCAATTTTAATTTAAATCCATATTAATTATCTGTTTGTCAACCATTCGCAGTGACACTGAACTGTTTGACCACTTGTTCTCCAAGTTCTCCGAAGACGGCCAGAGTCTCAATGTCGGCAAATTCCTGTCGGCGTTGGCCGAGAAGGGAATCAAGAAAACAGACCAGAGATTAGAGAATATGATCGACAAACTGAAGCATTTGCTGATCGAGAGGAAGGAAAGCGGGAATATAGAGGGACTGACACTCGATAAGGATCTCTGCAAAAGTGTGTTTGAAGAGAATCTGATTCTCTTCAGCAGAGCCTTCAAACACGACTTTGTAATCCCAGATTTCAGTGAGTTCTGCAAATACCTCGAAGAGATCTACTGGAAGTGTAAGGCCAACACCAACGGCAAAGTGGCCGACTATATCCCCCAATTGGCCAAATTCAATCCGGGTATGTCTTATCTGCTGCTACGATCACTGGTGTCTCATCTGATCATGCAATCCATGGCACAGAGCACTGGGGCGTAAGTATCTGCACAGTGGACGGACAGCGGTATTCAATCGGCGACACAAGCATTCCGTTCACAATCCAGTCGAGTGGAAAGCCTCTCAATTATGCGATCGCTTTGAATGAATTGGGCGCCGATGTGGTCCACAAATACGTTGGACAAGAGCCCAGTGGTCGTCAGTTCAATGACCTCGTCCTCGACCACAACCGCAAGCCTCACAACCCGATGGTCAACGCCGGAGCCATAATTGTCTGCTCTCTGCTCATGTATTTAACTAAGGTATGGATTATCCGGTGAATGGTTAACGCGATTATTATCCTGAACACAATTGTCTTGCACATCACAGCCAGATATGCGCAACTCAGAGAAGTTCGATTGGATGAGCAGTCATTACAAGTCGTTGTGCGGCAACGAATACCTTGGCTTCAGTAACGCCACATTCCTCTCGGAACGAGAGGCCGCCGACAGGAACTTCGCGATCGCTTACTATATGAAAGAACATAAATGTTTTCCTCCTAAAGCCGTCCTCCAAAATGTTATGGACTTTTACTTCCAGGTAATCGCATAGCTGTCAAAAGCTTTGTCTAATATTGGTTGACATGTGTTGACAGATGTGCTCTTTGGAAGTCAACTGTCAATCAGTGAGCATAATAGCGTCCACTCTGGCCAACGGCGGTATCTGTCCGGTCACTAACGAGATAATAATCAGCAATTCGTCGGTTCGCGACACACTATCGCTAATGCATTCGTGCGGAATGTATGACTATTCGGGTCAGTTTGCCTTCCGAGTGGGTCTTCCGACCAAATCAGGTGATTGTTGGCGTGACTTGTGATCTAATCGGTGGCTAATCAGTGATCGTCACAACAGGAGTGTCGGGCTCTATGCTGATTGTGGTGCCAAACGTGATGGGCATCTGCTGCTGGTCTCCGAGTCTCGACTTCTACGGTAACTCTGTTCGTGGCGTCGAGTTCTGCGAGGAGTTGGTCTCGACATTCAATTTTCATCACTACGACAATCTGTTTCATTCCGCACACAAATTAGATCCAAGGAAAAGGAACTTTACATCACTAAAGAAGTCTTAATAATTAATAATTATAATGGGTTTTAGACATTTGTTTTTTGTTATTTGCCTGATAAGAGATAATTGGTGTGAAGTCACATCAGCTTATCGGACAATGACTTGGAGTGAGGCAACAATTCTTTGTCTTACGTCGAATCACATTCTGAGTGAGAAATACTTGTCCACAGTTTTACATTAGTTTAGAATAGATTTTCGAATTTTAAAGTAATATATATTTTTGGCGATTATTTATTATTCATTGAATGATATTATGATAAAAGTTGTATAAAATATAAAACACTTTGTGAGACCTATAAGGCATTTGAACATTGAGTTGAACATCGAGTTTAAGTTAATCTGATTTCAAAGGCATTTTCCATACATTTCATAAACTTATTTGACTATGAATTGTGCGAAAAAGTTAGCGAAACCTATAACAACGATTAGGTAGAGTCCGATGCGTTGGATCAGAGGAATGGGCTCTTCTGTGAGCCGTTTGGCCTTCATGTAGGCCAGAGGGGGTAGACTGAAGATGTAGACCAGGGCTGAGAATGAGCCGCAGTAACGGATTATTGTTCCGATGTGTGGGTAATAGAGTGCGAAGGATAGGCACAAACAGATTAGGACTGCGTTCAGACATATTATGTGAATATATCGAGGACTCGACTCCGGGATCAGTAAATGCATTACTTGTATGCGAAGCATTAGGACCAGGAGTGGGAACAGACTGAACACTTGCAGCAGAAGAAATGCCCGGGTAATGAACGCTAGGATGTCATTGCTCTCGAAGTTGTCCAGAAAGTTGTCTTTTAGACAGTCCTTGCTTATGGGAAAACTGACGTAAATGGATGTCGCGATCAGAAGATAAGTAAAGCCCACTAAGAGGTAGGCAATGCCCAGATCGCGGCTGTTGTGCTGCGGATGTCGGTTAGTCCGGAGCAGAGATATGACACAGTTGTGCACAAACAGAGCCAAACCTAATATTCCGGACATTACCGGAAAATTCCAATTAAAGAGTTCTGTGTAGTGAATGTCTTTGAAGTCATCGAAGTTGACATTAATTGGGCCCCAATTTAGGGCCTTATAGACCGCAAATATCAACAGATATATCACTGAAACACTTCCGACGACATTGAACTTCATGAAGAAGTTGACTGACTTGAGGCTAATGACTGGAGCGATGACTACAGCCAATAGAATAGGAACCACTCGACTCAGATCGTCAAAGAATTCGTAATCACTATTTGTTGTCGCGTTCCTATCAGTCGGAACTTTGCTGTTATCATCACTAAAACAGATCACTTCAGACATGTTGATCGACACCGAGTTGTTTTGCTCGATCGCCTGATACATGAATGTAATGATGTGTTCCAAGAAGTTACTCATAAGCACCCAATAGACGATACATCCGCCGACTAGAGTGGTCAGCGACGCGAACAGAGACACCACGTGAGGGAACCGACCCAACAAGTGGTACACCTGTGAAGACAATCGGTTAGAACAGTCATCAGAAGAGCCATTGTATTACTGACCGCATCACTGAACTCAATCACATTTAGTTTAACCATTTTCGGGATTTGGATTATAAGGTTAGCCGTATATAAGCAGATGCCAACCATCGTCAACAATAAGATAACGCCGAAGAGGAGACCTGCCTTATGCAGAGCCCAGGGCAGTGTGAGCAAGGACGTGCCCATCAGCATATTCCAGATGGCGAAGATGGTGACAAAGCTATTTTGTTTTGGCAAGTTTGAAGAATCGGTGTCGTACGGGATGGCTATGCGCGGAATGTAGAAGTACCAAGGCACTACGTGGTCGGGGATCTGGAGCCGTTCCTGCATTCCCGAGTGGACACCCGACAGGCGGTTGTAAAACCGGTAACGATTGTACTGAACGCTGGCCTCATGTACGTCGTGAGTGCCGTATATGAGTTGTCCGACATTTTGCCGGTCGGGCGGGTAGTGATACGGCCGTCGGCTGGAGGTCACCGATGAAGAGAACTCGGCCGATGTCATGCCATTGTAGTTGATCTGCGGTCCGTTGTCTTGTCGGGTGCTTCGGAGCAGTGGTGTCGACGAGTTTGTGCTCGTATTACCGCTCTTGACTGAGTTGGCCATCGCTGTGACGCCGAGATGTCAATTGTCCAGAAGTGACACGAAATGCGTTATTCTTCGGCACAAATGTCAATCATTTGGTCCAACGACACAAATGCGATACTAAATTGAGACACATTTTGATTAGTGGTTAGTCTCCAAGAGATTGATTGTCGAGAAAAGTCTTCAACAGATAATCACTTTTTTTATGTCTTCATATCTGTCTCTCAGATATCATATAAACAAACATTTGGCAAACGTTTGGATTAGAAATGGTTTATCACTTGTTTGTTGAATACAATTGTGTCGGCAATAGTGGTGCCAATCCTCCAATGAAATGATGATATCAATTGAAAAGTCAGTCCCAAATGCAAAACACACTTCACTTTTAATACTCACCCAAGAAGTGGATTAAAAAGCAAAATAAATATCAATAACAACAACAATAAAATTAATTGCATTTAAGTGTAAACAAGCTCTGAATCGGCCATTGATTCGATTAGACAAAGAGTGGTTTTGTTGCTCGAAGGCCGCACTTCTTGGGCCGATTGTCACCGCTGGTGATGTATGGGCAGAGGTGTCAGTCGAGCGTTCAAAAGCATATCAATCAATGGTTACGACACCGCAATCGACAGCTATCTTCTCGTCTCAAATAATGACTGCTTGTCTTCAACGCAAACAACTCTCAGCTGAAGTTCACTGCGAGTGCAGTGATGGCCAACACTGACGACTGCCAACAGCTGATGGCCTTCTGGACAACACTTGATTGGCTCACAACCAAAGATATACAACTGATTTGAGATGAACTCAATACCCAATCTATTTATCAAATTTCTGATTGATTAGTCACTTCATCAAAAAAATAATAAATCACCATGCTCACTTCATCACAGCCATCCCTTGCACACCATCACAAGTTTAAAGGGAAACTTTCCGGCACTAGCACAGAGATGTCCTCGTTACAATTAACTTTGCTTATTGTCAGTGATAACATATCTGGTTAGTGTTGTTTGCACTAGTTAAACTAGGGAACAGTTAGTGCTTCAATTAGCATTATAAATAACCGTTATCAAGGTAATTTTCATAATGGTATTGCGTGTCGACATAATTTGGGTTTTATTGTATGAGTTTGTTGTGATTGCACACAAAACATGTGTTTTGATGTCAAAGTTTAAAGTCGGGCCTAACAGTGAGAAATAAAACAAACTTGCTAATGATAATTATCTGGTTAAATGGTCTCTTGACCAATTTGCACTTGCTCTTAAAGTCAATTTATTCAAATTGCGTCTAGTTGGAAAACAACTAGCGAATTAATGTGTGTAATTTAAAGGGCCAAACGTGCCTCACGCAAAGCACCTAGCTCACCTCACCTAGTTGCTAATGAATATTTAGTGTTGTGCAACATCACAAATGATGGCCAAAAGGAGAACTAAATTAGATGTTTGTGACCGAACGGAAGCGACGGATAACAAGAAGAAGAAGCAAACAAATGATAATGACTTTAATACGACTACAGCTCTGATTAGCCCTTATTTTCGACCACTCGCTGATAGACTTACGAAAGAGTTCTTTAATAACAAATCGTGTATTGAGTTATCGAAATCACTTTTGGGTCAGATATTGTGCCGAAGACTATCGGATAGCGGGTCAGTACTGAAGGGCAGGATTGTTGAGACCGAAGCCTATCTGGGCGTTGAGGACAAGGCCTGCCATACCTATGGCGGCCGAAGAACTGCTCGAACAGAGCCCATGTTTATGAGTCCGGGAACTTGTTATGTGTACTTCACATACGGGATGTACCACTGCTTCAACTTGTCGGCAGAGCCCGAGGGATCGGTAGTTCTGGTTAGAGCTGTTCAACCCCTGGCAGGCATTAATTGCATGCAAAGACTGAGAGCGATGTCCAGCAAAGGCGTGAAACGAACTATTGATTCGGAATATAAGGAATATAAGGTGAAAATGTTGGCCAACGGACCGTCCAAGATATGCATGGCCTTTGACATACACAAGAACAATGTCAACAAAGAAGACATCACTAACAGCGATATCATTTGGCTCGAGAGGGCGGATCAGGTCCCGGAAGAAGACATCGTGTGCGCCAAACGGATCGGTTTGTCTCATGTGTTCGGCGATTGGACTGATAAACCGTTGAGGTTTTACGTGAAGGACTCCGAGTTCGTAAGCAAGAAGTGATATATGAGATACTTGAGCATTCACCTTGATTATTCGCCTCTATATTCACCAATTTTATTGCTCATTATGTAAAATAATTGAAATTCTTTTGCATTAAAACTTAAAATAAAAATATTTGGCTTCAAGTCATGAGTCGAGTCGTAGAAAAGCTATTTTGTTTGAAACGATCCCAGAATTCAAGTGAATTATATTCACGAAATGTTTGAATTAATTTCAATTAAAATTAAAAACCAATTTCAGAATTGAAACACTCTTTGAATTCGAGATTTCGATAAAAATATTAGATTTGATTTTCTTGTTGTGTCGGTCGCCGAGTCTTAAATAAATTAATCCAATGACTGGCGAATGTAAAAACAAAATTAATGATACAATCAGATGAAGAATTAAAGTGGCGGTGAGTTCGCCGACTGAAGTCGATTCACGTAACGAAACGGATGCGACGGATCAAAGAAGAAAACTCTGATCGCAAATGATTTATCGCAAACCGATAATGATTTGAATGCAATTAACGACTCAATAGCCTAACACCACTTCGATTGACCCGACACTTCGTGGCCGGCGATTGTCAACGGTCTGTCCGAAAAGTTGTTTTCTTAGTGTGTAGACGTGTGCCGACCAGTGCCTGGAACTGGCACTAAGGCACAGGCACTTCACAGACACTTGAATGGATTCGCGGTTCCCATTCATCTAATCCAAGGTTTGTCTACAGAATAACCAATTGATTGCAACAAATGATTGGATTGAATGGAAATTGAATCACAAGTCAAGGCTTTTGTTTATATGCGGCGGATATGACAGACGAGTCCTTATGAGGCAAACGATTAATTGATTTAATATTTTATGAGCTGAACGGAGAAACTGCTAATAAGTGTTGGCCATTCGTCTCGGCCTCAGAGGTCTTCCTTCTTCGGCCTCAACCTCTGGAATGCATGCCATGACTGGAAGGCAATCCGATTGGTATAAAAAAGCAATCAATGAATCCGTAAAAACAAAATCCAAAGCAAACGAATGAGTCATAACATGAGACAAATATTAATTTAGTTCCGATAATTGCTATTCAATAGTGAATTAACGTCAAGAGTTGTGCTATAATTTTGAACATTAACTGACACTTTCATTGAACTAATGTCTGATTTGAAAAGCAAATAATAAATAATTGAATCAATCGTTTGGAAGTTGTAATTGCATTGCAATTCGAAAAGCATTGCCTTAAAAGATATTATTCGACAATTAATTAGGTCTGAAAGCGACGGAGCCATTGATTATCTCTAAACTACTTTACTTTCGCTTTTAATTTAATGCTTTCGACATAAGTCAACACAAATTTTTTTACTAGTTTATGAAACAATTGACGACTCAATAGAAAAGAATTGATCCGAGGTTTCAATATTACAGCACAATTAGGAGTAAGAAAAATAAGTCTCAATTAATTTGATAAATAAGAAGTAAAAAATATTTTGGAATCAAATCCGATTAAATAACTGATGGCCTGAGAGCCGGGCACTGCAATGCTCTTGCAATGTGTGCAACGATTAGGATCTGATAAACAAGTTTATTAACGACTTATCTATTGATTCAATTAAAATTAAATTAGGAAAATAACTAATGGACTGCCGTTTAATGGGCTGTAAGTCCTCTCTGTGTTATCGTTAATTCAACTCAACTTTAATTGTCTTCTCAAGGCTTCCAAGACTAGAAGTGAAGAAAAAATTCACTTTTGAATCAATTCACTCAAACAGTATTTAATATCATTCGGACTTACATTCGAATGAAAAGCCATTAACCGAACCACTGATGGAAATCATTGTCATTTACTTCTTATAGAGTGCAAGTGATGGTTGTGCTGGAAGTCCTAACGATTGGCTAAGATTGAAGTCATAAAATGTAATAGATTATTGAGTTTTGGTAATTGGCGTTCCATCACAATCACAATCATGGGATGCGATGCATAGACAAGAATAATAACGACTACTTTATCACGAAATCACATCCGAATGTCAATGTTTGCCATTTCGACCCTTTGCCACGACTTCCAAGTTTATTCTCCATTCAAATCACAAGACATATAAAATCAATTAACTGTTCGCCTTATGAGGACTGCTCTGTTCTATCCGTTGCGATCAACCAAAAGCCTTGACTTGCGATCACTTGTTCCACATATTGGCTCCAATTTGTTGGCCATATTTCCTCTTCGGTCTCCGTCTCGACTCCTTTTTTGGTAAAAGAGTTTTGTGTCAGATATTTAGCCCAAAGTTTCTTTTTTTTTGTTCTCAAAGCCGCCGAACAAATAATAAAAACTCAGTGACACTAAAGAACTTTTGAATCTTATGAACAATTGGCTCTCAGACTTATGCCTAGCTCTGCCATAAGCAATGCCATGCCATGCGATGCCATCCCAGCCCACAATCCATCATAAATATACATAAGGATCAGCGGCGAGAGAGGTCTGACTCACCAGAAGACCTGTTAGCGAACAACCGGTGCCCACAAGACTTGAGGTTAAGCTCTAATCTGATAGCGTTTGGCCGCGAACTCAGTGACTGATAGCGCGCACAGTGTCTGCAGAGCTGTCCATAAAACAAGAGATATTAGTCGTCAGAGACTCCGAGGTCTGGATTCAGTGGTGCCAACAGATAGCAAAAAACGGTTCGTTTGTTCCGTGCCTTCAATGCCTTCTGTTATTACTGTTCGTCTGTTTTGTTGTCTCGGAATTACAATTCTGGCAAACATGCGATGAAATGCATTTGACAGCACTTCTTAAACCGTACGACTGTTCCGAAACCGCTTATCAGTTGTGCCACAAAATCGGTGAAACACTCGAAACTAAATACAACAAAAAGGAATTAACTCCGACTTAACTATCGGTCAATTGTGTTATTCAAATGTTAGTCAGGTATCGGTCGGACAGACATCGCGGGCGGGGATCGGCTCCGAAATGCCTCCGCAAAAACTCGATACCAAAGGCGCAAAACCAAAAGT
>JAQGBE010001203.1:0-12153 GCA_034698225.1 Scheloribates latipes | reverse complement strand
AAAAATCATGGGAAAAATCGATGGTAAGGGGGGACCCTTTGCTATTTCTCGGACCCTGTCTAGGGGGGGATTTTCCAAGATTTCGCCTCTATGGGGGGGTTTTAGGAATCCCCCCCTATTCGGCATGTCTGCTTAAGAGTCGCAAATTTGGAATCGAATGTTCTAGGTGATAATGCATCGAATCATTATTCTTGTTATATTATTCTGAAACTACATTATATAAGGAGAATTTACATACAAAGATTAGATTTTTAGACATAAACACAAAAATTCCACGATCGATGGAAAAGTGCATCCTCTTTTTGAGCTTCGGAAGCAGGCTAACAAAGTTAATTTCGGGAAAAATTGAAACTTATTAAATTTAAAATATTTTTATGCAAATTGGTGAAGAATAACATGAAATCGGATAATCAAAAGAAAAAATAAGAATAAAACAGCTTTAACTTGGTATTTTTCAATTTCAGGCTTGAGCCTCATAGGGTTTTGCTGGCGAAGCTCAAAAAAAAGATGCACTATTCGATCGTAGAATTTTTGTGTTTATCTCTAAAAATCTAATCTTTCTATGTAAATTATCCTTATATAATGTAGTTTCAGAAAAATATAAAAAGAATAATAATTCGATGCATTATCACCTAGAACATTCGATTTCAAATTTGCGACTCTTAAGGTATTCATACAATATATATTGGTTCGATCTATTCAATCAAATAAATCAAACAATTTATCCAGAGTTCTACCTCCAGGCTGATTTAGCAGAATTATCCAATAAGCCAATGAAAATAAGCCAATGTTTTTCTCATATCCCAAGTAAACTTTCAAAGAGAATGAGCAGAGTTCGGCTTAGCTCGCAAGCAAATTTAGCTACGGTTGGTATATTGAAACCAGCAATTTAGTGTCGAGACAATTCTGATTGGTTGGCCTGAAGTTCATTTAAAACACGAGTTGAATGCCAGTCATCGGCGATGTCTGCTTCAGATTGACTCCAAATCAGAGCATCACTTGGAGTGAAATGCAAATCGAGAGACACTTTCGTGAGTTGGCGTCAGCCGTCAGTCGCGGCTCACATGCCGTCAATGGCCTCAAACGGCGCGACGTTTGTCTTCAGTCAAGTGTGGAATCGGCGCAAATACAATCAAATGCTTTCCAAACTATTATTTATTTATATTATTGTGAATACATTTCGTTTGATTGCCAAACAAACACGTATTTATTAACGCATCTCTGCCTCAATGCAAAGTTCGATCTCATGTCTGGCGACCGATGCGGTCAATGATAGCCAGTGACCGCACACTGTATGCAAATCACTGCTTAGATTCAGTTAGAGTATCTGGGTTAGCGAATATGATTGGCTGTTATTATCTGACAAACTCCAGGGAGAATCTCCATTGCAAGGCAGTTATGCGTTAATTAATTCAAGCGATTCATCCGATTCGCTAATGCAGAGCGATTATTATATTACGCAGGATGTTTTTGAGCATTATTTTGCACTAATTGGCAAACATTAATCTTTGAAAAAATAATATTTTTCTATCGAACAATTTTTATAATTAATTTTTAACTACTTGCGTAATATAATAATCTCTCTGTTGTTAATTCTTTTGACACATTTGAAGAACAATTTGAAAAACAATCAAAATTATATTCACAAACAATTAGTACAATATAAAATCAATTTATTGCTTGCCTGGAAACTCCAGATAGGTTATTGCAAAATTTGCTTGCTCCAAAATTAATCTAGTTGAATTCAAACAATTGATAATACTTTTGATATAATTCAGATCGAATTATTGGGATTAGTTAGATAATAATATTACAGAATAATAATACAGAATAGCGAATCACTAAAAACAAATGAGATGAAAAAACTAAATAGTCGTTCAAATTCCAGGAAAATTAATCTCATATATGATGAACGCTGTGCGAGCATTACGATGAGCCAATCGGATCATTGATGTCATTAAAAGTTGAATATAATTGGCTTCATTACAATATTTGAAGATAGCTCACAAATGCATTGGAATATGCAAGTGTGAATTCAAAAGAAGCTAGATTAAATATTAGACGAGTTATGCTTCTAAAGCAGACATTATTACAATTTCTTACAAAGTTTTGCCTCGCAGTCAATGTGTGTACAGACCAGAGACCAAAAACAATGAAATAATTTTTAGTGAACTAAGAATTGTCTTCCATTCAGACGATATCCCCGCGGAATCAGATTAATCCTAGTCTAAAATAATCTAGGTATTTGCTGTAATGTTCGTTGAGACTTATGTTTCCTCGTTCTTTCTTGGAAATAAATAATTAATCGTAAGCTCGATTGTATTTGTTGAAAGCTATTTATGTAATCTATTTGACGTCAGCTTTAATTACCTTATTCAACAATCCATTTAGTTGTTAGTCAAAGCTTCGTTAAAAACAATTATGTCGTTACAAACGGAGAATAGACTCTCTTGGCTATAAGCCGGCACAAGTGATCACTGATCGCTTCGTTTAATGAACAGTCGTCTCAAGTGATTGATTCTCTCCATATTCATGATATCGTGTATTACCGGTCAGTGATCATTGAGCAGTGGGATGCGAGCGATGTGGCACCTGGTCAATTGGCTCCAGGGCCATACTGCCACAGTGCCACAGTACCTTGGCTATATCAGCGGCACTGTCGGTCAAACGGTCTTTTTTCTTCCAACTGCTGTGAACACAGAATGTGGTAAAAATAAAATAAGTCGAGAAAATTCCAAAGAAATTGTATTTGAATTGCATTTAAATGAGAATAAAAGAAATTATTTTGAATAAAAAGCATTTGAAGCGATCCGTTATTATATAATAATATTGAGCCAATATGTGAGGCAATCAATGATTTCGAGTGATTCGAGTGAGTGCTCGAGTGAGCCATACGTTAGGGTTGGCTCACAATCGGAACGATAGACGACTGCCTCGACATTAGTTAGGCATCGGAATAGTGGTTCAGACAATGGTTTTTATTTGGTTCTCAACTTTCCTCTGATTATTGTCACAAACAATTGACATCAAATGAGAGTGACCTCAGATCCACACCATTTACACACGACTCACAAGTCTAGCCATCGACTGAATTATTGCCCAAAGCAACAAACAATACGCCAAATGTTATACATTAAATATAATGTCCGTCTCGTCTGATTTAAGGGTGTATTTAATTCAATAGTAAATATTGAAAACACATCTATAATATCGATTATATGCTTCACTCGCGGAGAGGCAGAGAGACGCGAAGGAGTGGGACAGACGTCGAGTGATTTGCGCCGACAAACCGACACCGAAACTGAGTTTGCGATACATTGCCAGCGCTTTGGTCTCTGATCTGCAGTAACGCTCTTCACAGCGCTTCACAACCGAACCTCACTTCGAGTCTACCTTTCATTCCATTCGTGTTATAAAACTTCGTTCAAAACTTATAAAAAATCACAATCTTATGACTTTCGACATCAATCAGACATCAATGACTCGAATCACTTATTGCGAATATATTATCGGCTAAAACAACGAGATAGTGATCGAGCCATCGCTCGAGTGATACCTCAAGTGATGGAACCACTAGAAAGAGTATCGTTCCTCCAGAACTTGACCAGATTTCTTGCCAAATTGAACATGACCGTTCCTCCGAATTGGCTCGAAAATTCGTCGAATGACTTGGAGTCGATGATCTACCAGAAACAATACGAGTTGTCCAACATTACGGACTATACAGAAGAAGACACGAACGACCAAACAATGTTCTACTTGAAGAACACACTGATAACCGTTTCCTACACTCTAATAGTGATCGTCTCACTGTTGGGCAATACTCTTGTTTTCAAATCCATAGCCTTTGAGCCAAAAATGCGAAACTCGACCAACATTTTGATCGCCGTTTTGGCCGTTTCTGATCTAATGATGACTACATTCAACATTCCCTTCACAATAGTGGACATTATAAACCGCGAGTGGATCTTCGGTCAGTTCTTCTGCACGTTGGTGTCGTTTGTGCAAGCTAACTGTGTCTATGTCTCGAGCTTCACGATGGCGGTGATCGCTATCAACCGCTGGCGCGCTGTGTATCACAGCCGCGCTCAACAGTCACAGCGACTCGAAAACCAAGTCAGTTGTCAAATGATAGCCATTCTTCTGGCGATCTGGTTGTTGGCTGCGGTCCACTCACTGCCACACACGGTCTTCAACCGCGTCGAGTTGATTAACAACGTGAGGAGGTGTAAGACCAACTACCCAGATTGGGCCAGGTTCCCCAACTGGCAGCTCTACCTGACCTTGGTCACCTTCATCACTCAATACATAATACCGCTGTCGTGTGCGGGCGTTATCTACACCCGCATCTCATTCACGATCCTCTCTCAAGGCAGAGTGGGTGAGGCCACTGAGGACAGGGCCCGCCAGATGACGGCCAAGAAGCGGCGCCGCATCATCATGCTCATTCTGGTGGTCACAATCTTCGCGCTCTGTTGGCTGCCTTTCAATATTTACTACCTGCTGGTTGACTTGGAGGTGATCAAGATCAACTTCATGGTGTTCATGCTCTGCCACTGGTTGGCCATGTCTTCGGTCTGCTATAAGTGAGTAAAATTTCTGATTAATTGGATTTCTATTCCAATTATATTAACTCGTTTTCTAATAGCAATTTATTCTGTTATATCATTTTGTTTTGTTTGCAATCATTTATCACATGATTGACAAAAGTCTGGAAACTAACAGCAAATTAACGAAACATTCCGTTGCTTTCAATTTAATAGTCCTTTCGTCTACTGTTGGCTGAATGAGAGTTTCAGGAAAGAAGCGAAAAAGTTCTTTAGGTTTGTAACCGATTCTCGCGATCGAGAGGAAAGAGGAACCACTGTAATGACAAACGTCTGAAAAGGAGATAAAAGAGATTTCATTGTCTTCGATGCTATTATTTTTCATAATCATAATAATAATGCCATTTCTGCTGCAAAACCAATGATTCGAATGAAATTGTGTTTCACAAACAAATCATGTGCCGTAAGACCAGATGTATCGCTCAAACGCTGAGCCAATTTCTACAGAATTTTAATCTTGTTCGTCTATATTCTATCTGCGGTTATTTACATTAATTTTTAATGAATATAAATATGAATCGAATTTTAGTTTTGATCTAAATTTTAATAAATATTTGACTTATTATTGTTTTCTATTACTCTATGCCATAGAGTCTATGGCTTGTGATTAATGTAAATACTGTTACCAAATAACAAACAATATTAGAATTTAAGCGATTGCTTGTAATTTATATCGGAATTCAATGTCAATTCAATTCAATATATATTCAACTTTATGTAAACATTTGTTATTGGGATAAATGTTTGCATAAAATGTTGAATTAAATGTTATAAAATATTTTTAATTCAATAAAAATTGTATTCGAAATTCAGTGCCATTAAAGAATTCGTTGTATTTCATACAGATGTCAATAAAAGAGAATATTCTTAGACAGAGTTTCCGCTATTCTCAACACATATTATAGATTTTTGCACTCAATTGACTTCAATCGACTTCGCGGATCATATAATTGGCCAACACTTGGACAGTGAATTGGAAACCATTTCCAATTGAAATCATGTGAAACGTTGAATACACTAAGCATTATGTGTTACGACGACTGACGAGGACTGGGCTCAGGTGATGGACCACCGATGGCACTGATGGCAGACCATTATTGCCACACTTATGCGATGGATCGCTGTTGGAGTCAATGTGGCTAATGTAGCTTGGCAACATCAATGACAACATCTATGCCTAATGGATCATAAATTCATTGTGAAATAGCATAAATAACAGGTTGCATTGCTTCTGAAGCCTTGCCCTGCATTGGCTTGCATTGGCTTGCTCACTTTTCCATATTTTTGGATGTCACTAATGACTGTCTGTCTGCAGCTTTTGAGTCCCGAATAACATTAGCGGTGAAATTCAGACTTAATCTGCTATTTGTGTGCTTCGCGTCCACTGATCGGACAAGTGATCAAAGAATAGTCGACACATTTACTGGTTATTGGTTGTCATAGAAAATGTAACTGAATAAGCAGGTAAAACTATTTCATAAACTATTTAATGTTTGTGCGATGGCGCCCAACTAAAATCCCTGTACAGGGCGATCGATACAATAAACGAGCAGACTTAAATTCGAAAATAATTATTATATTCGTAGTTACATTAGATATTGAAAAACATTTCACGTGATTTGAAGAGTATTGTAGTATGGATTCAAATGATAAAATTGCAGACACTTGAATTGGAGACGTTAATTGTGTTGCTAAACTTATTTTTGCCATTTATTTTACTAGATCTTAGTTTTCAATGTTAGCTCAGAATTACTGCCAAACTCTATATCCGATGTTTAACTCGAGTGGATCTCATTGTCATCCATTTGATTATGCAATAAATCTTTGAATGAATTCCATTTGAGAACTAGAACATATCAGTTGAACCTTTTGTAAACAAGGGATTTAAAAGACATCGAAGAGTTGTCGAACAGAGTTATTGAGTAATAGAATAAGTAATAGAATAATGTCTCGTCTTTTTCACTTTAATTGAAAACCTAATTAAATTTCGATATTTATGCTGAAATACGGGTCTATTTAATTAATTTTCAGACCGAAGAAGCCGTAAATCCCTTGTTTGGAATGAATTTGGTTTCCTCTGAGCGGTTGTCGGCTCCAATCACCGACTGCTCAATAATGATGATCTGATTTGGCAATTGTCTCCCACTCTTAGTCTGACTCTATCACAGTTAGCCGACAATCGCTTTCATTCACTTAAATTCATAAGCGAGTGAAGAGAACTGCCATTCAATGCCATCCAATGGCCGACACTTTTTAATTAATCTAAAGGTTGTCGTCGACCCGAAGGCATGTCATGTGTTGACTCTGTTGAGTGGTGCGACGGATCGCAGCTAATGATTATACACGTGATTAGACACAGAATCAGCTCATCCGTTGGGCATAGACTCGAAGCGACGGATTTGCATACATTGTATTTGCCATACAATCGTGTTTACACGTCTCGGCGCTCGGCTCTAATCAATTGTAAACAAAATGCTTACAAAACTGGTGGCTATGGAACAAAATGATGTGATTTTTAGTGATTTTATGAGATTTAATGAATATTTTATGTGTCATTGGGAACACAGCATTCTATTCAACATCGGTTGGCAAGACTTTACTGGAATATATAATTAATTTAAAAGAGAAGATCTCTCGTACTCTTCACTACATTTACTTCTTAGCATTGATTACAGAATTTCGATAAAAAATATAAATTCTCGACAAAAAGACAGAAAATTGAGTGAAAGGAAAGTTGAATTCCCTTTCGGTGTCTCTTTTAATGTCTATAATTTGCATTCATTCGATTAGAAGTTAGTGTTTTAGGGCCTGCGATGCGATAACTTAATTGTCCTCTCGTTAATTGATTGCCACCGAAAGCAGAAGAGGTCCGCCGGAGAGCGAGTTTACTCTAAATAATCAGTTCCAATGTCTTGGAGTGGCATTAATTGGTTTATTTGGCGCCACTTCACTCCAAACCAATTGATTGTCAGCGATATGATTGACTAAACACACGATAACACTATTATTAACTTAGATCTGATTCACTGCCGAAGCCGTACTCTAATCACAGACTCAGTGACGGGCCGTCAAAGCAGACTAACCCGGAGTCAAGGACTCGGCCGACGGCCTAATCAACGCCACTCGACTCCAATGAGGCAGAGCTCGTGTCCACAAAGGATTGGTCACATGAGAGCTCAGGTGAGTCCGTCTCTTCTCCAGTTGTATTATACCCTCTGCTGTGTTGGCCGCAAATGTTTGGCTGAGGTCGTCGTAGAGGAGGCAGTGGTAGCTCTATGTCTATGTCCACGCCTCCAATGGTCTGGTATCTCAGCACTGCATCAATAATGTGATACTTTCTCGTATTAATCGATCACATCTTAATTGATCTCAATTTGTCTGATCTTGGTGACTCAAATTGTTTACCACCTGATTACTGTATCACATTATGTAATTACCAATGACTTTGAAGCAAACAGTAATACCTATAACCCGGAGCACTGTTTAATGACATTAAGCAGTGGGATTTTCTGGCTTTTCACTCCTATTTCACCAAGTTTCATGATAATTGATTCAAACGGTAACATGACCACTTTCAGAGCTGTCAAAAGTTCAGAGCAAATGTCTACTATCTTCCAAGATCAATTGTTAGACCAAAAAGCGAAACATCATAGTGGGAATAATATATGGATAAATATGGTTAACATTTCTTTCGCTTTAACACGATCCTCGAGATTTGAGCAAGATTAGACGATGAAGTTAATCGTTGGAAATAAATACCAAATAAATTTTAAACAGTTATTAATGTTTGTAGAAAACGGATAAAAGAATGACTTCTTTTATTGTATTCAGTCGACGATGTTTTGCATTCGCATCCATTAAAATATTTAAATATTGGCCACTATTTATGGAATTTCACACTTTTGTTGAGAATTTGAATAAAAGAATAAAATTTAAATTAATAACAATGAGTAATGACATCGACGGACAGCATCTGCTATCGACTCAGCGCACTGTCTTCGGCTCAACTGATCCCACTCTCTAATAAAGTAATTTTATTGACATTTAAACAAATTGATCTAGTACATAGTCCATAGTCCATAGTCAATTGTCTAAACTCCATAGCCCATCATTTGTCTTGCAACCAAGTGAGCAACTTACCATGTTGCTGTTGATAATATCAACTTAGTATTGATATTTGAAATGGGAGGCAGTGGTTGGCAATCCATGTGATTGACGGTCGGCGGTCGCAGTCGGGCCTCGATTTCAATTTCACTGAGAGATCGGTTGCTTTATTGTTACGACAATTCCGGTTCACTCACGATATTGAGTAATGTTTTTATGACTCCCTGGAAGGGTTTACCCAGAAGGGAGCAATATATAGATTCACTTCCATACCCCACCCCATTATAAGTCTATGGGAGGCAACAATCGATTTTCAAAATAACAACAATATGTTTTTGAAAATTGCAACAATTACTTCTCAAACTTTCATTTATGTAAATGCATGTTCATCTGTGTAAATACATGTACAGATTGTCCCAGCATCGAGTTTTGGGAGAAGAGAGAGCACTCGACTGTATATGAAAATCTATTGTTGCAATACTAATCTGAACCAGGGAGTCATAAAGTATACCCTTTTACGAAGCCTTGTTTATTTTCTGTTCACAGACTTCTATTTCTCGGCCAACACTACAATTCTAACCTTTTTTAGTGATTATGTATTCGAGTGAAAGCCAAGTGCAGTAAGTAATGCCCTAAATGTACACTGAATGTACTTTTTGTCTCCAAATCATAGCTTTTCTATTATCCGAGTATATTAGTGAAGGCAAAGGAATATAATTTGAAAGTGAGGTCTACTCGGCGTCCAAGTCATCAGTCAATCCTCTCTTTCGCTAAATGAGTTCAGATTTCTTTCAATCTCTGTTCAGATGTGTTCGGAATTTATAAATCATTTTCAACTTAAAAGCCTATTATTGTCTGAAATGAATGTCTGTATTAAACCGAACCGAAGGCAACAAAATCGAACAATATTTTAGGATATTCTGAAAGATGAAAGATTACATTTTATGTTCGCTATTGCAACTGATTCTAAGTCACACTGGGAATTGTCATACGAGGAGTGAGTGTTTGAGTGGCCCTCAAACGACAGTCGACTAATTGGTTGCAATCACTCGACTCGTCCTGCACTCCAACACTCGAATCGCTCTCAACTTCCGTTTAATCACTCGCTTATCAATAATTCAATGTAAATCTTACCTTGATCAATAATTAAAGTAAGGTTTAATATGCTTAGGAAATTATTACTTACTCGAAGTGACATTTTGTAAACACTTAATAAATAAAGAAAAGAAGGTATTTTATATTAATAAATAAGAATTTAATTATATTTTACCGTTAATTTGATAAACACAACCAGTTTTAGGTCAGATCTTTGCTACGCTTACTGTTAGAGATCTCAACAAATCATTGGATATCGGATTACATAATCAATTTATTTTGGTTATTCATTCATCAAATTATATATAATATGACGATTGCTAACAATTTATTGAACTTTAATAATGTATTGTTCAGAAATATATCACTCAAAGTGATCAAATCAATTGCAACTCTCAAATCATGTCATTTCAATTCAATTCAAATATTAAATACAATTAATGGAATACTGGATTAGTCTGGTGTGTCTGCGTCTGCCACAGAGGCGACGATAGCTCACGACTGACGGCTTGGCTAGCATTATGAGGGCCTGCATTGAAACATGTGCTCGAGCATGTGCTTGTTTTGCTTGTGCTGAGTGTGGTGTGATTGTACCACTGGTACTACCAATACACTGTCGCAACTCGAGCTTGATATTAATGAATACTTATGTCATATAAGTAACGTCTGTATAGTTTTGCAGAAAAAGCAAATTGATTGTCTCACCCACTCATCGTTTAGTTTTTGTATATTTCATTGCCTAATTCAGACTGAATTGATCAACAAGAAAATCAAGCTAGATCAGATCAGATCAGCGGTGCGACAATCAATTTGCTTTTTCTGCAAAGTAATAAGTTATTGTGTAACGTGTTATACAACGTGTTGTACGACTCGAGTTAGACTTATTTCGAACCAAAAATTATCTATCAATAGTTGGCAATAAATTCATGTTTTACTCATATAAGGGATAAATGTAAGAATGAGAGCATAACTTGAAGTGAGTCGCCCACACCTATCGTTTTTCCTCGGAAATAAGAGCGCCCTTATAAACGAGGGCTAAAAAATTTTCGCTCTTATATATTCGTTTATAAGAGCCAGTTTTTGAGGCATGTCTGAGCGAACAAATAAACTCTATAAATTCATTAAACATCAAAGAGCTTAACAAAGTTTCGATTTTTGACATTTGGATTTTGGCCAAGTTGAATATGCTGAAAATCATGAAGACAAAAGAAATGTGAACATCTTGCAAATTTTTGTAATGGTCATATGTGTATAGATGAAAGTTATCAAATATAACAACTTTCATCTATATATATGTGGTCATTTAAAATATTTCCAGGATTTTATTCACAATTTATTTTGTCATCATGATGTTCAACATATTCAAATTTGTAACATCCCAAAATTTCTCGAAATTCAAATGACAAAAATCGAATCTTTGTTAAGCTCTTTCAACTATTGGTCACCATGAATAGGACTATCTCTGATTTTTTCAACGTTGCCGCTTCAAGTTGCAAAGTTTACACTGAGTGACAACAAATAACGACAAAATTATAGTCAATTTTTAATCTCGATTGTTTTAATCTCGATGTATTTTGGTTTTGAGTACAAAATGTGCATGTCATAATTTATAGTCACTTTACTTACACATACCAGTTTGAAGCGCCAACGTTAAAAAATCAGAGATAGTCCTATTCATGTTGGTCACCTTTTTTTCAATGAAAAATATTGAATAAACACTGATTATTTAAGATACAACCTTTATTAGCTATTAACATGGCCATTTTGTTGGTCCGGACAGGTTTGGTTTGTATCAACCTCGGTTATAAGGTCTGGCTCTTATAACTTCGTTTTATAAGACCCTATTTTGTGACAGAGTCTGAAAAATCGTTTTCCCTCGTTTATAAGGGCGCTCTTATTTCCGAGGAAAAACGATAATATGAGGTTTATTTGATGGGTGCCCCCACACTCAATTTGCATAGATACTTCAATAAACATGTTATAGTGAATTAAGTGAATTAATTAGAAATGTCTAAATATAATAAAATTGAATATAACACCAAGCTCATGGCGCAACAAATTCATAATTGAATTATGAATTCAATAGATATAACAGAGATTGCAGAACAGATGTAAATCTTTAGACAATTCCTATGCGCATTCAAATTAGCGTTGCCAACTCAGATTATTCGAATCAAGGAAATTCTGTGTGAAAATCAAGGACCAATCAAGGACCGTCCAAATAAACTCCATTTTATGCATATAATCATATTTGTCACTCCATGTTAAATTAACGACTTGGGACTCAAAAGTGACAACGATTTCGTCATTCAATTAAAAAATGTTACCAAGATTATTTCTTAATAAG
>JAQGBE010001202.1:0-12165 GCA_034698225.1 Scheloribates latipes | reverse complement strand
ACTAATCCCATCACTCTATTACCATGCTTGTTTCTACCAGAGAATTCGATACCAAGATATGTGTCGGAATACTTTGGTTTTTTAGGCAACGAATCAGACAATAGTTTGCCCGTCGATAGCATAATATCTCTGAAATTGAGTGCAGAATAATAGACATCAACGACAGTATCACTCGATATGTGATCTTTATTTCGTGTGAACCATCGCAAACTCGATAAGTAACCATGCTCTTGCACGTTCAAATATTGATAATTCAAGTAACAAGACTTGCCAGAATACTTATCAAGGCGTTGGTTATAATTTCCATGAGATAAGAATCCATTTTTGTTGCATGAAATGACATTAATTGCTAGATCTTTTGTTATTATCGTGTTATCGAATGTCTTTTCACTGGTTGTCACTAAAGCTCTAACTCTCTGTCCATTGGGTTCTCTCCGAAGACACTTCACGAGACCAATGAGTCCGTTGTGTGTACTGTCGGACAATAACCATATGTTATGTCCCAATGGTTTCGAGTGATGTTCTTTGAGTTTGGTCTTCAACATTGGAAGCCATGACTCAAATGAATCGCTGATTCTAATGAATGTCTGATCGATGTATCGAATCGGCAATACTTTACGTAAAAGTATTGCCGTCGATGTCATCGAATCACTTCTTTCTCCGATCAAAACAAACCCGACTTTCAATGCATTTGTTATAAATCGATGGCAAGAATTCTGTTTGAATGCAATGCAAGATAACTTGGATAATAGAATTTCAGCTGGCAACAACTTGGTGCGGAATAGGGCCAAAATGAAGCCATTGACTCCTGTTTTGCTGTGGATAATATCCAAATGAATGTCATCTACAGAATGAAAATTATTGAGAATGACCAAGTCCATCAGTTTGTTGTTAAAATTGAAATTCGATGTTAAATACGAGAAATAAATTTTAATATTGTGTGAAATGCTTTCGATCAACAATTGGTTGCTTTTCTGTTCAGCGATTGCCTTCACTTCCAGAATATCCATTGATTTAGAGCTAAAATTTTCGAACACTATTTGTAATAATGGTCTCAATAGTGGTTCAGATGAAAGGCTTGCATTATAGTTGTAATTAATATAGCAAGGTATGCCCAACGCCAATGAATCGTGGATAATACTTAATTGTTTCAACATTTTCGAAAATGTCTCTCCAAAGTAGTGTATATCAATATTATCCACATCATTAACATTTGATAGATTACCATGATACTCATCAATTAGCAATAATATCTTTTCTGACATTCTAGAAGAAATATCAATAAACCTGGACATTTTCTCTCTATCTGCATCACCAAACACCTTATTCGAGAAATATTCGGTGAATTTAGATGATTCGAGTGTCGGCGGTCTGTCTTTGGATCTTCTCTTCACTTCTTTGCACTTAAGTCCTCGCAATTCGACTCCAATTGCAGAGACAGACTCGAGATTTGGATCATATCTGATATCGATTTCATTGCAATTCATCAAAACGTTTGGATCGCATCGCAAACAGTCGATACCAACCGGAAGATTGAGACCTCGATTATTGGAGTTAATGATTAACAAATGAAAGAAACTATCAAGAAATGTGACGAAATTATCATGATAAATGGCTTTTGCTTCAGATTTATCATGATTAATACACAAAATTGTTTGGAAATAGTGTCCATACTCATAGCCTCTTATGCGTAAGTCTTTATAAATCTCTTTTTGTTTAAATAGATATTCATTCCTTGAATTTCTATTAATTACATTGTTAAACATCAAATTCGTCAAAGGAAAACATTTGCCACTAGCCACTATGACGTCATTTTCTGTTATGATGAATTCACCAATTTTAAGTATATATTGAACTTTTAATTTAGTGAAATGATTGTATGATAAGACTGTTGCCCTTGATAGTTTTACATCTCTGAATTCCACTGGTGTCTCATAATAGGATTTGCCAGAAGAACTCGCTAAAAGTTTCCACACACTTACTAAATAGCCAGTGGCTGGAAATAATATACGTCCATCGACTGCATGGTCAGCGAGGTATTTGTCCTTTAAAGAGTTCAGTTCAATGGCAATGATCTGGTGCTGTGATGTGTGCGGATTGAAGTGATTCGGATATAACGGAACCAACCAATCGGTCGAGTGATCCCATCGGATGAGTGGACTCAGCGATGGAGTGCCGCGACTCACGGGATATGAAACCGAAGGGTAGAGTTTGCTTAGCGATGGATTCAGTCCCGATTGATAGAGCTGTCCAATGGCCGACAACACCCGCTCCACATTACCGGACACGTCGTTCCTCTTCATAGTAGGTATGTATTTGACGTCATCGCCCAGCGATCGCTTCACAATAGATCCGAGCAATGAATCGGGCGATAAGTCCAATACAATTGAGTTCTTCGGGATTTGTTTGAGTGCTTCGAAGAATAGAACCGGAGTTATGACATTGTGGGCGAAATAGTTGCCATTGCAAACAGATGACCATGGCTCGTCTAATTGTTCTCTTGACACACACGTGCTAATCCACCTTGATGTTCTCGTCCTAGCTGTGCCAACAATCTCGTCCAATTTGTCCATGATAGCATCTCTCGCCGGTTCTATCAATGGACAATGGAATGCAAATCCACAGCTGTCAACAATCTTGACAAAAACACCTTGCACACGTAACTTGTTACATAATTCCCCCACAGACTCAGGTCTACCGGAAATAGTTACCGAATCAGCCGAGTTATGACACGCCGGCCAAACTCCGTCGGGACAGAGTTGGCGGCACTTATCCCAAGACAATCCAACCGCAGCCATACTTCCCCTTTCAAGTTTGAATCCCATTCTTGCATCATCTTGATTCATTGCTTCTCGTAACATGGTGGACCTCCAGTAAGCAATGAGAATAGCTTGCTCATGTGTCAGACAGCCGTCACTATAGGCGCAAATAATTTCGCCGAACGAGTGTCCGATCAGACCGTCGGGTCGTATGTCTATTGAGTCGAAGAGATCGACTAAAGCTAATTGAGTGGCCGTCACACAGATGTTGGCATTGATCACATCGTCCATTCGAGCCTCGCTCTTATTCACCAGCAAACCAGCTGGGTCAATATTGAATGGCAGCAAAATTCGAATTGATTTCTGAATCGATTGATTGAATACTTTGAATGCCATTAAGCCGCTGGCCATTGGCGACCATTGACTACCCATTCCTGGCCATTGTTTCAATGAATATTGTTGTCATAGTTAACAAGTTAACAAGGTGGCCCATTGCTAGTCATATGCTATAGTAATTACCTGCGAAAATGTAGAACAATTTCTGGTTGCCATCCACTTTTCCAGAACTTAGCTGGCTAATGGTGTTATCTTGTTTGAGTAACGCGAAACCACGGTAATTGAATTTTGAGATATGTGATACATCGATTAGCAATGATAGAAAGTGTCTAGTGATCTTGTTAGAATGATTAACTAGGTAATTATACATATGGATCAAACTCTGCTCATTTCGGCCAAATATTGGTATAATTTGGTAACCAAGCGCACTGTCATCACTGTCATCATCATGCTCATTTACTGCATTACGATATGGCTCCAGCAAAATGTGAACATTGACTCCTCCGAAACCAAACGAATTCATAGCAACGATATTGTTATCAATCCATTCGTTAGTGAGAACCGGTCTCAGAGATGCCGTTCGAAGAACCGGTATATTGGGATTGAATGTTGTCAGATGCAGACTGGCCGGGATCACTTTCCTCTCCAGTGCAATTACCAACTTTGCCAACGAACACATAGCAGCCGCTGGCTCAGCATGTCCCAAATTGGTCTTGACACTTCCTATTAGCAAGGAAGACTTTCGCTTTTGACAATAAGCACCGGCGATAGCAGTGATTTCGCTCAGATCTCCCGCTTGAGTGCCCGTTCCGTGAGCTTCGATATAATGGACATCATTGGGATCGACACCACATTCCTCGAGACAGTCAGTCATCAGTTGTCTCTGTGCTTCCGATGACGGATAAGTGAGTCCTTCGCTCTTATATCCATCGGTATTGCACTTTGTGTTCAATACCTTCGCGTAAATACGTTTCGCTTCACTTGACTTCTGGAGGAATACCACAGAACAGGCCTCAGACCTGACGTATCCGTCGGCGCTCTCGTCCATGAATTTGCATTTGCCGTCAGTCGACAACATTTTCAGATTGAAGAACGACATCGCGTACTGCGGCCTAAGACAGAGATGAACGCCCCCTACGAGAGCGGCACTGCATTCGCCGTTCCTTATGCTGTGCATCGCCTGATGGAAGGCCATTGCACTCGAGGAACAGGCAGTGGACAGAGTGTAGCTAGGTCCTTTCAAGTCGAGTGCAAATGATATGCGGTTGGCGAATAGAGACCGGTGTGAGCCAGTCAATGTGAACTGGGCCAGCTGGTTACTTTGGAGCAGTCCGTCCTCTGTTTCCGATACATCTGCTCCGATAAATACCCCGGTATTACTACCTCGCAGACTATCCGGGTTTGTGCCTGAAATCAATTGAATTGAATCATTAATTCTCTATTTGAGTGTCTGATTGGTGGCAAACCCGAGTCAATTATGGCTTCGAGTGATACCTCGAGCAAAATCCTGGACTGAGGGTCCATACAATTCGCTTGTTGTCCGTGAATATGGAAGTACTGATTGTCGAACCGGTTCAAAGACCTCAATTTGCCGGACCGTTTGGGCAGACCGTACAGACCGGGAGGCCATCGCCTGTTGTCTTCAGTGATGAGGTCTCTGTTGGCGAAGAGACTGTCCCTGAGTTGGTCGATGTGATCGCACTCTGGGAACCGACCGCTAATACCACTGATCGCTACCGAGTTATCAATGCTTTCCATTTGGGCGACCAATCAATCAAATGATACAATCATTCGCTGATTTGTATTCAATTAATTATTAGGCGGATGTGTAAACTCAAATTATATACTCCTCTTTGAGTCGTAAAAGAATATTGGCTTCACTTATCTTTTTCATAACTTATTTATCAAATAACATGACCTTGTTCCAGTAAGTTTACA
Source organism: Scheloribates latipes (assembly GCA_034698225.1). Classification (NCBI taxonomy): domain Eukaryota; kingdom Metazoa; phylum Arthropoda; class Arachnida; order Sarcoptiformes; family Scheloribatidae; genus Scheloribates; species Scheloribates pallidulus. The sequence continues at coordinate 7,132 of JAQGBE010001202.1, read as the reverse complement.
ATAACTTTGAATTGATAGAGGTTTAAACTAAAAATCTCAGATTTTATCAGATTCGCAAAATTTTATTTTTTAATTTTTAAATTTTCCTTATACGAGATGGTATATCGAACATCTAATAGTAAATATTTATTGCATTCCATTTCGATCAACAATCAATCAAATTGATGTACATCTGTCACAAATGAATGAAATTAAGTTTTAACTATTTTGAGTCAAATTTAGATTAATTTTATTCAACTATTAATATTTGAAAATTGCAATGCAATGCTCACATCGCTGACAAATTTATAATTTATTTATATATAATTAATTTTAATATAAATACTATAGTATAGAAGTTTCCAATGATTATTTGATTAACTAGAAGAAATTATGATTCTTCCAATCAAACGATCCGACCAAGAGATCAATATAAATAAATGTGGACAAGTTCTTGCTCGGCCTGTAAACAAACTAAGTCGACGACAAATCCCTATATTCTGATACTCACTCTCTGTGATGGTGATAGTGATGCTGAGCGAAAACATCCCAATTGAATCTGTACCTCGAGTGGGATATAGCCAAACCAGTGTTGAATGTGATCATTAGTGCCCAGACTGTATAGACATGCATGCTAAATAGAATCGCTCCTATTGGCGAAAATTCAATTTTAAACATTTGCTTAATATCAATAAACAAGCATGGCCAAGAGAGGGATCGGTCAAAAGACCGCCTAAATCATTGAAAACCCCGTGAGTTTTAAGCCGGAGTCCTTGGAATTCGCGTGATGGTCATTGCCGGTAATATATCTGGACTTAAATAGGATTTAATCTTGAGTTAAATTGGATTTAGCTAAGATAAAGCTTAATGGGTAAGCTTGGCCATCACTTTCAATATCTAATATGATTAAATACCTATGAATGGAGGCATAATATTGACAATTACAAATTCCAAAGGATGTGAGTAGAAGGTGACCAGGGAGAATGAACTTTTGAATTGGTGATGAATGGAATGCATATTATCATAAACAAACTTCGTGTGAAAAACCACGTGTATTATGTAGACAAATATTTCAGTGAGTATATAGAATACCGCGATATCGGAAAAGATTTTCAATAAACTAGGAACATTATCATAAAGTAATCTACCATGGGTTATTTTGCATAGAAAATAAGATACAGGAAGAAGTGTAATGGTGAAATTCTGAAACACTTTACGGAAAACTTTTGTGATTGTTTTCGATGGAACCTAATAAAATGATATTAAAATATTCCAGAAACATCACAGCCATTTTACCTTGCGTTGTTTCAATGCATATGGATGTAATCCGATTTTCGCAAGATATCTGGAATCTGCAAATTGGTCAATGTAGTTTATAATGGTGAGTGTTAAAAATAGCACCAAAAAATAACTGGCAATAGTACCAAAATAGAAAATTTTGAAAGTATCCTTGTGAAAATAATACTTAATTCTGTTGAATAATAATTGATTTAATTCGTTGATATTTTTTAAAAAGAAATTTGATAAGATCATTTTGATGATTTGATAGATATTACAAACTTGTGGCAATTAAATTGATTCAATTAAAAATATATTTTTTTCCGATAAGTAATTGAAATTGCAAATTGATTGGGGTTTCAATACATGTATCATTTGGTCAAATTTCAATTACAAGATTGATTCGTTCGTTTATTTAGTCGAATCGCGTCACTGCTATACCACGACATTGAGTGACACGTCTGACAGACCTGACAGACCTGACAGAGATGTTGATTCACTTTCATAGCTATTACATTGAATTAGAGACAAAATATCTTTAGTCGTCCGCTTTTGGTAATTACAGTCAATTCTGTTTATCCGCACATTTTATAAGCACACATTTAGCTATTTGCACATGAACTGCTCAGTCCTGAATCGGGACTAATGCTATTCTATGGGACATGTGCAAATTATTTATGTGCACATTATATTTTCTAGAAATTTCGGTGAAAATCTATGGAAAATTTGATTTTAGAGCAATATTTTCATACATTTTTCTTAAAAATTGTCTGATAATCAGATCACTTTAGCTGCCCCTCCAAAGGTGCTTATAATCAAACAATTACGTCAAATTGAACTTGCTGGCACATGAGACCCAAATGATAAGGTTGGGCGAAACAATAATTTCGAAAATTGGATTGTTGCAATTTTAAATTATTATCATATGTAATCAAGGGTGCTGGTCACGAATATGAAGGTTAAAACTCGATAGCATAAATTAGTTTCAAGGTAATGGCCAAAAACATTAAAAATTATCAATTTCTAGCATAGATCTCAAAAACTAATTTTAAATAAATGCCTAATCCTAGATTTCATTTGTTAATCGCGCTCAATCAAAACACCACCCTTGGTATTGGCTCTGCAGGTTGACGTCACTCTTAGCAGGGCAGCTAAACAGTACTGCTGATAATTGTCGAATCAAAACTAGATGCGAGTGTATCATAACTTATTTATGCTAAATGCTCAAACAATCCATTATGTTTTGTTGTATTTAGTCTTTTAGTATAATCATTTGTAGAAAAACCTCAATTTTGTAGTGAAAATTCCAAGAAATTTTAATTTTTTATGACGAAATTTTCCATAAGTGCACACTATATAAGTGCACATGGCAAAATTCTCGGTCCCAACTATGTGCGGATATAAAGAATTGACTGTATATAATCGCTCAAAGAAAAACGAGCTAATCATCAATCAAGTGGTGGTTCGATCGAGAAGCCATACATCAGTCAAATGGAATTATTGACCACAATTAGACTCTATTTCGATATTCTCCATGTATTCAGTAATGCACTTATAGTGTTAGCACATTTCATCCAGATAACTTTGTCGCATAATACATGGCACAGAAGTATTTACTATGAATTGTCCATGTTCATTTTCAATGTGATTATATACAAAGCTACAATCGTAGCCATGTTTGTATCACTTGGTATCAGAACTAGTATTTGGTTATCTAAACAAAGTGATAGACATTCAAAATCTTCAATATTAGAAATTTCACTCAAATTCTATTCAACCAAATTATTCTACACTACTCCAATTTATTATTTGCTTGTATTTAGCTATTTATTTTATCTCAATTATATTGCCAACGATGAAATCAAGCAAGATGTTCCTCAGCATTGCAAAAATGTTCTGGTTTCTTTGTTGACATATTCTTCAAATTATTTCCACAATGGAACTCCGGTAAAATTTTACAGTTTGTTTGATCCAAACCATCACCATTCCATTCTTTAGTGTATCATGTGGAATTGGACTATCAATGTAACCATGCAATTGTTCTTGGTCACACCAATATTTGTTATCTCAATGGAAAGGTGAAAGCATGAACATGTTAAAAGTCAAACATAAACTTTTAATATTAATAGGCATCGATTCATTGGGTACAGTACTGTCGTAACTGCATTGCTCTTGTCTATTGTGATGGTATTCCTGCCGATGTATACACTGAGAATACCTAGATCATATAATGATTTTACACATGCTAATTGGAGAGTACCGAATAATTTAACTTTCAGTTCTATCATGTAAGATAATTAACTTGAATATCATTTGATTAATTGTATATAACTGTATGCAGGGTTCCGAACACATATATTGAGAGAATTTACATAAAGCCATACATTTATTTACAGCCATATCTCATTGGAATAATGATCGCACCACTCATTGTTAAGAATCAACTTGATCAATTAATTTCAAGTCAACTATTCCAAAGAATGTTGAAATTGTCGTGGTTTCTATTTGCAATAAGCATAATTTACAGTGTAATAGCAAGATTATTTATTGAACCTAACGTTTTATTTAATTCTGTGGAAGCTAGTACAATTATGATTTTTATCTCAATTATTTTCGTTAGCACATTAATTAATCCTCCAATTCATTATGTTCTTGATCATATTGTGAAAAACAAATTATTCAACATGATAAAACAAAGTAGCCGAGTTTCTTATTTATTTAATCCTTTCGTAATTATGTCATCATTTTATCCTCTGAAATTTCACGACTGGAAAATTGATTTTGCTTCTACTTGGAAGATGGTAGTGAATTTAGTTGTCTATTTCCAAATAAACTTGTTAGTTTCTTACTTTCTAACGATACATTTTGTGAAACCAATAAACACCTTAATTCATAAATTTGAAATTAAAATTTTCAATCAATGAAATTACAATTTTTATGACTCTCTTCAGGGTTCTCACAGAAGAATGACATATCAGGCATGCGATATGACTTTATTCATAGAAGCGAATTTTTGCCTTTGTCATAGGAAATAATGTTAAAAATTTTCTTGGTTCTAGAGGGGGTTTTAAGGGGGGATTTTCAAAATGACGTTTGAAATGACACTAAAAATAACGGATTAAATCGCGATTTGAATTGGATTTAGCAACAATTAAGCTAAATTAACGTTAAATTAACGCCGAAATAGGCCTAAAATCGAATAAACGACTGAAATCGGACGTAATTAAGCTTAATTTAAATGGATTTAGCAGGAAAATGGAAGAAAAATTAGTTAAAATCGATACAAATGGGTTACCGTTGCTATTTCTCGGACACTGTCTAGGGGGGGGGGGAATTCCAAAATTTCGCTTCTAGAGCAGGGGTTTTGGAATACACCCCCCATTCCGCCTATGGCAGTCTGAAGCCACTATAAGTCTCTAAGTAGGGGTGCCGTTGTACTACCAGCTCATTCAAAAAAATGTCCGTGGCGAGAATAAGTCGGGACTGGATTGATGTAGCCAAAATCCGAAATAAACATTTTGTGCAGGGTCAAGAGGCGCACAATATATATTGAGGTCTTTGATATCCATAAACTTGGTCCACTAGGCGAAAAACAAATGAGAAATTTTGCCAAAAATGGTTTTGCATAAGAAAACTTTTTTATTATGTGTGAGCAAGATGATGTAATATTATATTTTTAAGCTCTGTTATCCCTCTATCACATGCAATGAAAAATTTTGAAATTATATTAAAGAGTTCGTCACAAAGATCAACCAGCCATAAGCCAGAATCTAACATTGTGACTCCAATTTTCAAAATGGTATTTTTCTTCGATGACCCATGATGACTTGCAACTAAACCTAGAATATTATGAAAATCGAAATCAAAATCTCCGAGCGACAAAATACATTGAACACCCCTTTACAATCAGGGTTCGACGTGGTAAGGTCATGCTAGGTGGTGATCAGATGAGGGATAGACAAAAATGGCGGCCGCCGCCATATTTCGACTAAATCCAGTTAAATTAAGCTTATATACGCTCGATTTAAGCCTTTCTTTCGATTTCGGCTAATTTTGACATTAATTTAGTTAATTTAGCGTTAATTAAGCTTAATTGTGGTTAAATACAGTTCAAATCACGATTTAATCCGGGTTAAATTACCGAAAATGACCGCTTCGCGCGGCGTCCATTTTCGAGGGGGTCCGAGTCCGGCTCAAAGCTCAGGGGGATAATTCGCAAATTTTACGAATCAGGAGGGATTTATGGCTGATCCCCCCTTGTCAAACCCTGGTTACAATATAAAATTTTCGATATTTCTAGCAAATTTATGGAATGCCACAATAAATTTTCAGCTACAGTAAATGTTCTTAAAATTCGGCTATGACTGAATGACCTCAGAGGTTACCCCACCTCAGAGGTTACCCCACTAGGTTACCCCACTAGGTTACCCCACCAGGTTACCCCACCTCAAAGGTTACCCCACTAGGTTACCCCACTAGGTTACCCCACTAGGTTACCCCACCTCAGAGGTTACCCCACTAGGTTACCCCACTAGGTTACCCCATCACTGATGTTACCTCGTTTTACCATGGGAAATGATAATTTCAAGCGATTGTTCACAACAATCAGATAGTTATACTTACGGCTATAGGGTAATTGCTAATATTGCTAGTATACTTTCTTCAGGGATTCAGCTTAAGGACCTTTATAAAGATATTATGATGATGAAGTATTGGATTATAAGCATTGTTAAAAATAATGAAAATAAAATTTTATTCCGCTCCGTACCTCCAGATGAAAAACTCAAATTCAAACATATTAGTATCAAAAACATTAATATTCATTGTTCAACTACCTCTGAGACCGTAGGATACTTGAACAAGGGTTCGCAGAACTCTATACCCACGACTCAAAGAGCCTAAATTCATGGGCTAAGGCTAGAATGGGCTCCACTCCGATAACTCAGACATACCATGCCCCTTTGAGTCGTTGGTTTCACTGAAGGCTATCGCCATCAGTGATGCCAACGACTCAAAGAGGCATGGTATTTGTTTGGCCACAATGGGCAGCCATCTCATAGACTAAATATGGGCTCAGATCTCCATAGACTCAACATTGACTGCCCTCCCATAGACTTAGCATGACCTCAGATCTACAAAGACTTGACATGGTCACCTTTCCCATAGACTTAACATGGGCTTAGACGGTCATAGACTTAACATGGGTTCATATCTCCATAGACTTAACATGGGCACTCTCCCATAGACTAAACATGGGCTCAGACGGCCATAGGCCACAATGGACAGCCCTCCCATAGACTTTGGGAGGGGGTGGCGGCGGGTGGTCCAACAAAATTATATACTCCTCTTTTAGTCGTAAAAAATCGTGCAATAGAAAGTGATCTAATTCAGTCATGTTCATATGGAAGTTGCTATGTCGATACTGGGAATAAACTTATCTGTGTTAAATGTAGAAAATTCTATTATGATTGTCATGTAATATTTGAACAGGATTTTAATGATTTTTATGAAATCTGCAAATCATGTTATCAATCTGCAATGGAACTGTAACCTTTAAAAATTATTAAATAAATTATCGAATGCAAATGATTCGTTGGTGGGGTAACCTCTGAGGTGAGGTAACCTGGTGGGGTAACCTGGTGGGGTAATCTGGTGGGGTAACCTAGTGGGGTAACCTCTGAGGTGGGGTAACCTGGTGGGGTAACCTAGTGGGGTAACCTAGTGGGGTAACCTAGTGGGGTAACCTAGTGGGGTAACCTCTGAGGTGGGGTAACCTCTGAGGTCATTCAGTCATAGCCAATCAAGTTAAACCGAACGACATTAGCATTATAGAGCCCATAGGAGCAGTCGGTGCTTTCAAATTATCTGGCTGAAC
>JAQGBE010001201.1:0-12174 GCA_034698225.1 Scheloribates latipes | reverse complement strand
GGTCACTTGATTTGTCGGCAAAATGTCCGATCTGGCCATAATCGGTGGCCAACTTAGTGAGTTCAGTGGCAGTAATTTCCAAGGCAGTGCGCATGCTCAGTTCTCTATTGACCAAAGTTCCGGGAATTTTGGGAATTTGGGAACATTCCCTCCCAGGGAAGATTCCCTTTCAAAGTTCCCGTCGAACCTTAAACATTGAGCTAACATTCGTTACTCTGGGCCAACATGGTCGAAAATCCGTTTTAAAGTTTTAATTTTGGAAATTAACTTTTAGATAACTTCCAAACAATACAGAATGTGCTATCAATTACCATAGAAAAACATTAGCCCTGTTTGCTGCTGGTCACAATATGGGCTATAAACCATTAAATGGTTTGTGCAAATATAACATGAACAATTATATAGTTATCTCTGTATTTACAGCATTAGCGAGCAAATTATGGCAGCAAATATCAAATCAGAATCTGATTTCCTTGTAGTATGACTTCACTGGCAACGACTGACCGATGCACTTGAGTTTGTCTGACTTGATGTCCGGTTCGGTCGGATTGTCGTTCAACTCTGGACGGCCATAAATAGCCTTCAATATTCTGTTTCGCAGATGTTTTCTGTCGTTTTTGGTGGTCTTGTTCTTTGACTTAAACAGTAACTGAAGAATTTCGAGGTCTCGATTCAGACTCTCCAAGAGTCCGGGTTTGCCGAACAGTAGGAACTCAGGAATCTCGAGGTCTTGTGCCAACTCTAAGAGGAAGTCGCTGTCGATCATCAACGGATCAAAATTCTTCTTGTGATTCGTATGAACAGCATCTGTCGATAAGGTGATAATTAGCTGCACTAGCTATGAAAATCTAGGAAAAATTCATACCTGGTTCATTTTGGCCAATCACTTGGTAGTATGTGCTGCTCAGGTCATCTGCCGAATGGTCGGCCAAAGTCGGGAACGTCGGTAACTGGCGTTTGGAGCCAACACTTCGGTGGAGACAACGGGTGTCCAACAGATTGAAGGTCAACACAAATGCCAGCAAACGGTAAGACAAATACATAGTGAAGGAGAATGAGTGGCGAAACTCAACACTCACTGACCACTACTTCGCCCGACACTAGACTTTTATACTGAGCTTTGGTTGGAAATCGAATTCTCAACTATTAAATCAATTATTGTTTTAAACGCAATTAAATATAATTATATTGTTTAGTCTCTGTAAGCCTCTAAAATAGCCACAAGTAACACGATCCCTTAATTATCAAGATCATATCTACTCTATTCAAGAAGCTATTTCGAAAATGAAGATTTCGTATGATTTTACATTTTATGGTTTCCCCGAAGGATTCACAGAATTTAACAATGTTCCTATAGGTGAGCTTTTCTCTAAGATCGAGCTCATTCCTAGCTTTGGTGCTAAAATAGCATGCAATAACCGCTAAACCTATGATCTCGCCCGAATAATAATGAATAATCAAGGTGATTTCTATTATTTTTGTGTTCTGACTGATGACTTTCGGGTTAATGTGTTTCGGGATAACGTGTGGGACCGAATTTGTCAAGTCAATATTATAACAAGGTCATAATACCATCTTACTATACATATTGGTTTATCATCAACTTACACAGGTGGAATAAATTGAATCTTTCCTCAACATAAACATTTTCAACAGAGGAAAATATTTTATTAGTAATATTAATTGCAATTTATTTATTCTCTTGTTTGCATATTAATGAGGATAGGTAAAATTGAATGTATAAATGACGGATGATGAGTAATTTATTTGTTAATCCAGGTAAATTCAATAGATTAATTTCTATTTTCCTGCACATAATACATCATGTATGTACATAATGTATCATTAGCTAAATGATGCAATTGATAACCAGATCAATAACCAGATCAATATTGATCTGATTTCCAGTTTAATTAACATTTTCCGAATCCAATGATTTTATATTGCGATTTATGGTTACTTAACTTAGCTTTAGTTGGAAATCGAATTTTCAACTATTAAATCAATTATTGTTTTCAACGCAATTAAATATAATTATTTTGTAGTCTCAATCCGGCACTAAATTAGCTTTAATTCCTTTCTGTTCTAAAATAGAGTGAAGGTCAAAGAAAATGATCGAAGACTAAAATGAGTTTAATTTATCTGGTTAGAAAGTAACCTGCATGTGGATGCAGCAACACGATGTCCGACGAGTTACCTGGATTAATCCACGCATTGTTCGTTTGTTATAAAGGGTGATTAATAATTATACAACAGTTATATCAACTATTGTACGGGATAGCTTGTACATACCAATTTGAATACCATGCTCATTGAAAAGTTCAGTGATCATGCAACGTTTGGCGCCAAATATTAATATTAGTGCATTATCAGTGTTGTTATCAGAGTAGGCGAACCGGGATATTAAAATTTTATGCTAACCGGTATTAAACTGTCTGCGAATCTGAATTATCGAAAATCGGGAAATCGGGAACTTTGAATAAAACCAGGAGACTTGGACAGACCTTCTCTCGCGGAAAAGGCAGTGATCTAGGTCAAATTTCATTGTCAATTAAATAATCAAATCGAATGAATGTAAATCAAATAGATTGACAGATTCAACAATTGAACATGTACGTTTGACGCATAAGTCCCAGAACAGGATATCAAGGATAATATAATTGTGGTATCAATCATATCAATTACAAGTAAATAAAATGCCAAAACACGTGTTAACACCGATTCAGTTATCGGACGACAAAATCAATAAATATTTAAACCGTTTTTCTCGATCTCTGCAATCAATCAAAACGAGTGTACGGTTTGTACCGAAACCTCTTGTTTGCACAGCAGTTCCCACTGCACACCACTTCCCACCACACAAGACATGGACAACAATCGCAACCCAAAGAGCTGTGCGAAGGTCGAGCACGTGTCGGACATAGTGGGCGAATGGGGTAATTGGCAGCGCATCTCATTCTGGTTCACATTCTGCTTGTGGATCATCACCGCCTTGAATAACATGGGTTACTCTTTCTACGCACTCGAGGATGAGTTCTGGTGCCGCGATGTGCCCGAAGAGCATCGGGTGAGTAACAATGGGCAGAAACCGGTATTTTAACATGGTAATTGAACAGAACGAGTCTTCACAGTGGAAGTGCCATCAATACCGAAGCACTAACCAGTCGTGTACCGAATGGCACTACTCTTCGGCCAAAATGAGCAGAACCATCATCACCGAGGTGAGTTGTGCTCTGCTGTGCTAGCTGATCCATGGCCTCTAACCTGATACCGAGCAAGTTCAATCTAGTGTGCGATAAGGCCCACTTGGCCTCACTTACCCAGTCGTGTTATATGTGGGGTTACCTCATATCGGGTCTCCTTTTCGGCTATTTGTCGGACAAATACGGCCGAAGACCTATGATATGGTTGTCGGTCGGCATCGAAGTAATTGCCCTCTCGTTCAGCGCTCTGTCCACTCATATCACACAATATCTGATATCTAGACTACTGATAGGGATCGGCAGCTGTGGCCGTACCTGCGCTATGAGGACACTCCGTAAGACACAGTCGGCTCATGTCTGACCTCATTCCTAACCTTGTCTCTGATCAGTGGTCGAGTGTTGCGGCACAAAGTACAGGTCAGACATAATCACCGGTACATCGATCGGTTGGATCGTCGGCTACGTAGCGCTCCCACTCCTGGCCTACGTCTTGAGAGACTTCCGGCTAATGCACTGGTTTTCCGTCGCGCTCTTCATTCTGATGTTGATTTGGTTCGCCTTCCTGTGGGAGAGTCCCCGATGGCTGATCACCAATGGCCACATCGATCGGGCCAGGGATACACTGAAGAGGGCCATCAGGATGAACAAGATGGACATGGACAACTTCGATGACAAGTTTGACCAGTTGATTGCTCACCTGCGCAAGGTAAGCCAATTCAACTGAGACAAGCCCACGATAACTTCACTCTACTCTAGTCCAGCGAAGACGACACGAAGAACAAGGCAAAGGTCAACGTCTTGGATCTGTTCCGCACACCACATATGAGACGATACTCTTTGATACTGAACTACATTTCAGTGATCATTGCATTCGTTTACTACGGCTTTAGTCTCAATATGAGTGACTTCGGCGGCAATTTCTACGTCACGTTTGTCCTCTCGGGACTCGTCGAACTGCCGGCCGTCGCCGCCGTACTACTGATGGTCCGACTAATTGGTCGCCGCTATTCGTTCTTCGGCTCTCTAATTGTGGTCACTATTGCCTGTCTTGCGGTGATTCCCGTCTCGTCCAACAGTTGGCTGACTGTCGCTCTGGCACTGGTCGGCAAGACTTCGGTGACCACTGCCTGGTGTGTCCTCGATATTTACTCTCCAGAAATATTTCCCACTGTTCTCCGAAACACTGGTCAGTTTTTACAACATCAAAACCATTTACCAAGCTTATATTTGTGTAGGTCTGGCCATTCTGTTGACAATCGGCAGACTCGGCTCATCGAGTGCACCGTTTATGAAGAACATGGTAATTTCATTATTTATAAAATAACTAATCTTTAACAAATCATCTTGTTATTTATGTGATGAAGGCCGCAGACTTTGGTCTATCAGTGGTAATGATTTTCTATTCTGTGATCACGTGTTTGGCCGCCGTTTCCACTCTATATTTGCCGGAAACTAAAGGCCGAGAAATTCCTGATTCTGTAGAAGAAGCCGAAAATGCGAGCAAATAAATGAAATTAAAAATTTTGGCTAGCTAATTCAATTATTGCTTTATTTGTATTGTGTTCAATTTGAATCAGTGGTTTGCATATTTCAAATTGATCACTGAGTAAATAAAATTGTTGAAATCCCAGAACTTGTGATTCATTATATCAAAATAGATACAATCAATACGATTCTGATCATTAAAATCACATCAGTCGGTATCATCAAAATGTAATTAGCTAGATTTATTTTAGTATCTCATATAGGACTGCCAGACGACCAGGTCCGGCCTGGATTGTCCAGGTTTCAAAGAATCAATCCAGGCCAATTTTGTCTTATTTTAGTGAATCACATGGAGATCCAGGTCTAGTAAAAAAAATTGTCCAGGCCATGTTGTCATGATTCAGCTGGAAGTCCAGGCAAAATTTCGTGAATTTTATCGAAAACCTAGGGTTATTCGATTATCATGCGGCAGCCCTGATCAAATAAATTGACATAAATTTCGAAGAATATAAAATTGTAATTAGTGTTAATCTAGATCGTTTGCAACAAAGATAATTTATAATCACAAGTGTAATAAAATATTTTTCCATGTTATGAGGAGACTTACATAGTATCGTTAATGAATGTCGCTGTCATCAACTTTTCCCTTGATGAGTATTTCTTAATGAAATGTATCTTCATTAGTATCATTTCGTGAGAATTGTCAGAACATTAAAATCATTAGATCTGAATTTAATGAATGTATTTAAACGAAAAGAAACATTCCAAGTGTTGCAGTGATTTCTGACTCTATCAAGAATATCATTGTTGCTCTTCTTGCCGAAGAAACCTAATCTACTACACAATGGTCACCTTAGAAGAAATTGAATCAATTGAGATGCCAGAACCATCCAGAAGGCAGCCACAGAATCAAGCGATCGAATCTCATGTTCATCAGGTGTGGCGGCAAAATCGTTCCCGGGTCACAGAACAGAGGTATTTAATTATATGACCTTCTCTCTTAAAGAGGGGCCCATCTCACTGCGCATGTCCTACACATTGAAGGGTCTGAATGCGCGCTCAATGAGCGGAAGCATTGTTTTGCTCTTCAATTTGCAATTCAATTGAAACCAATTGTTTCTGATTAATATTGTGTTTAGTTTAATCATCAAAATGAATGACAAATCAATTAATTTAGTGATTGTCTGCTGATTTATTAGAAACATAACTGAATTGAAATATCGATTAGAGAGTGAATACGAGTTATCATCAGACTGTGACTTAATAATAATACGACAATGAATTATACTCTTATTGATCGAACATGTGGGCCCTTTCATAATGAATACTCTAAGCAGAGATGGGCCTTCTTTAAGAGAGAAAGTCATATGATTGCTTGAAGAAATAATTTTTCTAGTTAATTGTTAAACTTATATTTGAATTCCAATATAATTAGTAATATTCCGACAATATCGGGTTCGATAACATCGATTGTGGCGCACATTCCAGCGGCTAAACCTGTTTTTGTTCAGTTGAATCGTTCTAAAGATTCTTCAAAAAGGTAATTTAAAAATATAATTTGAAAGATGCATTTAAAATTGTATGTGTGAAATATTTGCATTACATAAAATATTTGAAGTAATTCATATATGAAAGGATAATCAATACACTAGAGAACAGTCAATGAAACTTCGGTACCAGTTTACTATCTGTACCCAAGCCAGCATACAGTATATCTTCTTTAGTTCGGTTAGGTTATGTTAGTCATAATTAAGGTTAGGTTATGGTGTATACATTGGTTAATTTGGTTGAATTCAATTATAATTTACTATTAATTAACTAGTTTGATGATAATTAACCAATGTATACACCATAACCTAACCTTAACTATGACTAACATAACCTAACCAAACTAAAGAAGATATACTGTATGCTGGCTTGGGTACAGATAGTGAACTGGTACCGAAACTTCTGCGATAGAACTACGAAGTGAGCATCGTAATATTTAACTGATTGAAACTAATAAGGGGATAAGTCTGATCGCTCTCTCAGAGGGTAGTGCATAAGAGGCTTTCACTGCATAGCACTCACACACAGAGCGAGTCTGTTATGCAGAGCACTGCGAGTACGCGATCAGTTATTTATTAAGTAAGCAAATGATTCATTCAAAAAATCTCATCCTCAAGCGATTGTTAACTAAAAATGCCCACTATGTCCACCCACATTAAACATCTTAATAAGCATAGTGTTGGTGACTCTGGGATTATTTTAAGGCGCATTGAGTGTTATTTCTGTTTCCCTAGATTATCAACAAATAATGTGGAATCGAAAGTAATCGGAATCGAAGAAATTGAAACCATAGAATTGCCGATAACACTAAGTATGCCGAATGCACTAAGTATCGGCAATTCAATGGATTCAATTTCCTCGATAACATCGTCGAGGGATTGGGATATAAAACGTTCGGAAGTTAGAAAAATTGGTTGGGTCAATGCGGCCAAACCCGGTATGGATTAAAGCGAAAATTTAGCATGTGCATCTAAAAGCTAACATATTTCGATAATATTCAATACAGATTTGGCGAATAGAAACAATCGTTTCCGGAGAGACAGGCGATCGAGTGTTGATAAGGCATTCAAACGCATTGAAGACGCGATTTGGGCATTGGATGCGCACTGCCATCGAAATTGCCTGACATTCACGTCAATACACCACAACTCTGATTATCGGAGTGTCTCCAACACACGTATACTATGCGTATTATTTATATTTATACTGAATATGTTCGCAAACGGAATCCGTTACATTTGGTCGACCATAACTACTGAAGTAGATGTGAGAGTTATGCTCGCGGATGGTTTCTACATAATGTTCAAGCCCAATTTCGCACCGATAATATGCGGCAGCAGCGGTATCGTATTTGCATTGCTTGTTATTTATGGCTTGTACCTAGAATTTAGAAACAAATTTTATCCTTGGATATTTTTAAATAGTGTTAGAAACAGAACGATAAATATTAGGTTGGAAAGAAAAGATAGCATTAAACGATATGCAAACCAAATATATTTAGCCTCAAAATTAGCTCTGACATCTTTGCAGTATCTCTTGCCCATATTTGGTATGGCGGTAATAACATTCACCTTGTTGAAACAGAGAGAATTAATTCATAATATAACTGATAACTCACCGCTAATCATTTGGATTCCGATTTCACTTTTGTTTTACTCTCAAATAACAGCAGTTATCAACATTATAATCATGATAACTTTTGCTTGCACCAAATATTTATGTCACAGATACGATGAAATTAGCATGATGATGAGGGAGAGTCAACAAGACAATAATATATTAACACTAAGTCGCTGCATCCAAAAGCATAGACACGTTACAGCCTGGGTTAGAAACTTAAATCAATATATAAAAGTGTCATTATTGATAAATTATGTTTTCCTAACCCAAGTAATAATTCTATTGACATACATGTTGCAAAATGATGATGCCCCTATGATAGTTAGGGCAATTTCTGCGAATAATATATGTGTTGTATTGGGAGCAGGATTACTTTTAAATATACTGGTGTCTAATGTTAACAAGAGTGCACACGCAACGCATGATCTCATGTATAAATGTCAACTCACGATGACATTATCGACAGTCGAAAGATTCAGATTGAGTTTGTTCATTGATGAACTCAAATCTCCACCTATTGGATTTTATGTAATGTCGTGGTATCATATTAATAGTTTCCAAATCTTTAATTATATAGTTATAATAATTAAGAACTATATGTTACTTCATGATTTTCTTAATCAATCAACGTGATATTGTATATAAAATTTACAGAAGGAAACATAAATACATTGTTTATAGTACAGAGTTACCTCGATTGTAGTCACATCGATTCGGGCGAATTTCGATTGTGGCTAACAATTTTGGAATCTCCGGCAGCTCCTATGGGAGCTCTAATGCTAAACTACCTCGATTTGAGCCAATTTGATTCCGGCCAAAATTTGATTCTAGCCACAGATTTTAAGTGCACCCATAGCTTTGTCTGGACCTCGATTGTAGCCAATGTTCCCACAATTTCAATGTATTTGCCATTATTGATGTCAATCTATATGACAGTATTTCAGTTGATTTATATTTCATTTCAAAAGATTGTTGAGAAGTAATCTAGGGATTGAAACTATTAACTCTAGACAATTATAACAAACTTTAAAATCCTAAGAATCAAATTTTCCATAATAAAGATAAAATTCAGACAAATTAAGATTAATTTGGTTTAACCATGTCTTGTTTTTCATTACTGCCATGAGAATATCATTTTATAAGCTGAAATATTACTCAAAATGTCAGATAGATGTCATGTAGTTAATGAATAGCTAAATTAAGCTCATTCTCGATTCTGGCTAAATTCGATTCTGGCTAATATTTTTTCGATCACGGTGAATTAGCCAGAATTGAGGTAACACTGTACATTGTATTATATTGTTATTTAATAATTAAAATTCGGGTTGATTTATGATTGACGAATAAAACCTTAACCAGCATTTTGATAACTACCAATTAAAATTATTTTTCTTATACGATCAAAGAGCTTTAATTGGTTAGGTTCCAGCCAGGTTTGCATGACGTCCAGATCCGACCAGGTTGTAAGCAAGCATGCAGAATGACTTCAGTAATAGGGGTAATTTTTGCCTTGCCCATAGGATATAAAATTAAAAATTTTCCTGGTTGTAGAGGGGGTTTTAGGGGGATTTTCAAAATGAAGTTATGAATGACACTAAAAATACCGGATTAAAGCATGATTTAAATTGGATTTAGCCATAATAAAGCTACATTAACGTTAAATTTACTAAATTAACGCCGAAATAAGCCCAAATTCAAAAGAACGGCTTAAACGGACGTGATTAAGTTCAATATAACTGGATTTAGCAGGAAAATGGCGGAAAAAATTAGTTAAAAATCGATACAAAAGGGATCTTTTGTTGTTTCTCGGACCCTGTCTAGAGGGGGGATTTTTCAATTTTTTTCTTCTAGAGGGGGGTTCGGAATCCACCCTCCATTTCCGCATGGCCCGTTGTAAGGTAGCAATCCAGGCGAATTTTCGAATATGCATGGTGCTTTCATATGGTACTGTAATATTCATATAAATTCATATAATATTCATTTAGATGAAGGCAGTGGTCCATCATGATTGAATACTCTTTTTTAACAAAATGTTGCAGAAATTTGACGTCACCTAGAGACCATCAGGAGACAGGAGACCAAATCGTAGATGACGGTTTGATTAGAATTTCTGCATGTTGGCGCCTGTCGGACAAATGTGGGGACCCCTCAAATTTTTCGGCACTTGTCTGGCGGCAAAACAAGCACTCGGCCATAACACATTTATTTCGCTTGAAAATATTTTACGAATTTTCATATTAAAACAAATGATTTTGATATAAAGCAATTTTAATTGAACAAAAGCTACACCCAATAATGGATATAACTAAACTTAAGACCATAGACTTATAAAATTGTACGCATCGATTTTTATAATAATCTTGGTTTAGTAGCAGGCATGCCCAATAGGGGGATTCCAAACCCCCCTAGGAGCGAAAATTTGGAAAATCCTCCCTAGACAGGGTCCGTGAAATAGCGAAAGGTTCCCCTTTGCATCGATTTTTCCCACGATATTTCCAAGTTTAACTATATTCAAACTGAATTTAAACTAAATTTGAACTGAATTTAAACTAAATTAACTAGATTTAAGCTTAATTAAGCCTAATTATAGCTTAAATCGGCTGATTTGAGCTAAATTAGGCTATTTCAAACTTAAAAACAGCTAATTTAACTAAATTGCCCCTATTTGCCCCCGTGACGTTTTTCTGGTCGTACCAAATCCCCCCTTAAACATGGTAATCAAGGACCACTAGGCGTCCTTGATTGAGTGACTTGATGAGAAATTGAATTAATTAATTGTTCATAAGAATTGTTAACAGAATGATCCCTTTTTGCTATTTGTTAAGAATTTTTTGAAACGAATTTGTAGTCTTAATGAAGAAGATTTAGAGTGATGACCAGGATTGTAGTCAATCTTCACACAAATATATCTTGATACTAATTTATTATCAAGTGACAAATATGATTGTATGAATCAGGGCCTGCAAAGGGGGATTAGCCCAAAATCCCTCATGTTTTAGAAAATCACGAAAAATCCCCTCTGATTTCGAGATCGCTAATTCCCGAAATTGGCCGCCGCGCGAAGCGCGGTAATTTAAACCGGATTAAATCGTGATTTAAATTGGATTTAGTAACAATTAAGCTCAACTAATGTTAATTTAAATGAATTAACGCCGAAATAGGCCTAAAATTCAAAGATTAAAAGAAATCCTGGAAAAATTCTATGCTTGGCTTATGTTCTTTCTTACTATCGCTGATGGGATTGACTTTAGCCAGAAGTGCGATCACAGATAGGATTCGATAGAAAAAGAAATGGATTATTAATAACTTGGTATTTGTATAGAAGTCTTTGTCTTCGATATCAAGCAGATACAATACTAATGAGAACTCTCTGTCAGTGCATCGGTCGAAGCCGTACTGCAGAAGAAGTATTGACTCCAATATCAGTTTGATTGGTGACAATTGGCTCAGATTCTGGAGCAAGTAATGCAACTCTTTGTTGGGAATCACGAAATTGCTGAACAAGAAAAAGAACGATATGAGTGCCATCGACGCGAAGACTGCCATTCGTTGATTGCCACTGAAGACAATGGCTATGATCTGACCGGCGGGTTGTGCTATAAGAGCGCCCAACACGAAGAAGAAGAGGTACCAGAAGAGCATCGATACATCATAATTGTTGACAACCAGTGAGTAACACAAGAGAGTGATTGCCAGCTGAAGAATGTCGACCACCGATTGGGACCAGTAATAGGCACCAGTGCTATACCATCCTATAATACAGTTTAATATTACCAAGGTAGTAGCAAGGCCTTCACTGTCTTCCCTTCACTTACCATTCCTGTGCTCATTGAAAAAAAGGTTGATATTGTTGCCGATGGTGAAGACGGGCATTATTACACCGAAGAAGATGATAATCAACACAATGAGGAAGTGATAGTTGACATTATACATGAGAAGCTGCTCGTCTCGGAACTGTCGTGCAGTTCGCGCACACGTCTTGTTGTAGTCGTCCTCGAAGTCGATACAACCCGACGGACCGGTGATGTCCGATCCGTACAACAATTTGAATGTCACAGCTATTAGGACATAGACAGCGAACTGGAGTCCTGTCTGTCGCCAGTTTAGCCACAGAATACTTGTCAGTCGTCTCATCACTAGCAGTCTAATGTCTCTCAGGAAGAATCGTTTGCTCAACTGATTCAGGCCACCGATGACTATATCAGTTTCGCAGATAATGCGCTTTTGTATCCGCTTCTGAACACTATTGGCTCGTTTGGCCATTCGTTTGACGGTTGGATTGTGCAAATCGAAACAGGAATAGCGGCGAACAGACTCA
>JAQGBE010001200.1:0-12178 GCA_034698225.1 Scheloribates latipes | reverse complement strand
CTTCAGCCGCCTTGAAGATATTAAAATTTAAAATGATTTGGGGTAAAATAGCACCTGTGATGCAGAAAAAAGGTTAATGTCTCGCAAGTTATATAAATATAAGTTGCTAATAGATTCTTGTCTTTTAATTAAGTTACGAGAGGAATGTGATTATGTCTGGCTTTCTCTTGATTCTTGTTAACCCAGACATTGCCAGACAAGAGGGAGTGGGCATGAAATTGAACAAGATAAACCAGACAAAACAACTAAACCCGAAGTGCATTACACTTCTTGCCATTAAATCCTTGCATCGTACTTTAGCAGGTAGTTAAAAGATGCCTCGCTTATTAAGATAAATTGCCAACAGTACGAGCTGCCAGTAGCATGATCAAGCTAAATTGCTTTCGCAAGCACACGTCTGGCGGCGCCGGACTATCAATAGCCTGCTCACAGATAAACATCTCATTTGCGAAACACTTCACAACCACTCACTGTAAGCGACGCCCAAAGAGATTAGCAATTGTTTTGTCCGACAGTCGTCGCAAAGACTTCTTAAGTAAAAGGGATGTGAAGTGCAATAGAAAAGAGATTTTCGGCGAACGTCTTGTCTCCACATCTGCTCTACACTTATATAATAACTGATGTTCTCATCTCTTCTATCAATTACTCGTTTAGTATTGTTTCTTCTCTCCGATTATTGGCTGCCTTCGAGTGGAGACGATATCGATAGGCATTCCAGTCATACAATCCGTTCCCAAACAGTGAACAGAATATCCATTTATCAGGCCTTTCATGAATAATCCCATTCCGGGCACCAAACCAGATATGATGAATTGGCCAAAGTGTTCAAGATGAATTGGTCTCCAAGTTGTGGCCAGTCTAGGAGACCCGACAATCAGACCAATGACTCGCGAGCACAGTCTCCAGGGCTGCCAATCGGCTCATACGTACATCCAATCAGTCGGTCCGTCCGTCCAATGCCTCTGTGTATTGAAATGCATCGAATGAATGCATCAATTATTAAGAACAATGTTAACTTGGTGATTGCCGAGTAGAGCAAAGACCCGGCTATAAATCACATGAATGAGCCAATGGTTTGCGCAGAACTGGTGTAGCTCTTCAATACTGAATGCGTACTTCGAATAATTAATTGAAAAATCAATTGATTGTCACAAAAATTAATGTCAGCGCTATTTAATACCATCTAATGTGCAGTTTAGGGGCTATTTTGGAAATAACCAGGCTCTTTGTCACCCATAATATGTCACTGGAATTGCTGGACGAGACCAATAAAAATGATCAAGGAAAAAACCACAAATTGGTGGCGAAACAAATAAAAATTATTACTCTTGGGAAATTGCGTATGAGCGAGATGATAGAAAGTAATTTGGTGGGCTAATTAATAGTAGCTGGGTTACTATCATTGCTAGATCAGTGAGAATTACTACTGGGAATCGAGTTTATCGATTAACTTATTCAAACATTCATTAGTTTTCATTTCCAATTCAACGCCTAATACAGTAATAGTAATACTACTCATAGACTAGTATTAAATGGAATTTGATTTACAAGTAAATTAAATTAAATTATTCATTCGCTTCTCATTTTAACCGACACTTCTATTCTATGCTCATAAAGGGTACGACACGGACTACACCGAACTATATATGGGTCTGGCGGTGGTGTTAGGCTTTTTCATATTCCTGGTCCTCTTCCTGATGCTTATGTTCGGCTTCATATACCTGAGGCGAAAGTGTTGCGCCAAAGGCCGGCCACAGAACCGACCGACGCCGGTGGCCAACGGCCAGCACCGGCGGAGCCACAACATGGTGCTCGACCATCCCTGCATCATCGGACCAGAGCACAAGATCGGTTACCCGGCTATCGTCAGCGCTGGCACGTAGTGGCCGGTCAGCAACAACACCAAGACATGGTCTGTCATGGGCTCACTATTTTCGAATCAGTTTCTATTTGTTATGTGATATACAATACCAGACAAAACTAACAAGTTTTTCATTGCTTACATCATTATTGTCGAATTCGTTCTGACCATTCCTAAGTTTTTGGGTCCCATTATGGTCTGTTGATGCCCAGGATTACTGTTATAAGAACTAATATTTGTTTAATAATTATCTAATCTTGTTCATTTTAATTGTCATCTGTTAATTGGGATCTGTTTTCTACCGCTTTGTCGCTAATCGTTTTGTTTTTCCGTACTGTACTATAATTCTAATTAATTAATTGTTATAAATAGCAGATTAATTATATAGAAAATACAATGACATCATGGTAAATACCTTTACTATATTGTATTATTTTATAGATAGATAAAAATAATGACATTAAATACCAGTTCATTGTTCATCGTATCGATACCGTTGTCTTTTTTTAGATTAATCTAGAGGTAAATGACTGATAACCTCCTACATCTAAATTAATAATATAAGGATCTTGCATAAATAACTATCATTACAGGGGGATTATTTTTTATGCAAGTATTTGCATCAATATTTAACTAGGTGAATGTCGTTTCTGCAACACAATCACGTTTGAAAACTGATCCAGATTAGTGTGGGATGAAAAATTCTTATTTAATGCCGACAATAAAAATCTAATCATGGAGATTTGGAGCCTAGATTTCGCTGGATATACATCCTGCTTGAAGAGCTCTGAATCTAACCGAGCGAATAGAATGATAGATTTTTTCTATTCTGCTGACGAAAAATATTCAGTGAAGAAGAGGATTAAGAGGTTTTATATAACATACAAACCGATAATTCATTTTTCACTTCGGATATAAAAAAGTTTTGACAACTTTTGTCAAAAATAATATCTAAGAATCCGAATAAAAAATATAAAAATACAGTCCGGATATTCCATTCGCTCGGACCTATTCCTCTACCCGAACAATAGGCAATGATGACCAGGGTGAGACCACTGTTTTAGCATGGGATTAGGCACTAGCAATCTCAGAATTTATAATAAAAGCTTTTGATTATCGACTGTTCCGATAGATCTTACTTTCACTACCAGTATATAACGCGCAACCCTATCTTACCTTCATCAATTTAAAATTAATTAGCAAAGAATATTTTACTTATCAATTTCATTGAAAAATTTTCTAGCAAGACCACCTATTTTTAGTATAGAAGGCGTTCAAAAACTCCGATCAATACTGTAAACAACAATAAGGTTAGAAACAAAAATATTTGCTTGATCTCCACGTATTTGTTAGCTTACTGAAATATTAAGCAATTTAATTCGTGAGGCTAATATATAATTTACCTAAAGCGGCTTGCTATGTTGCTAGGAGACCGGGCATCGCCTCGTCTCACCTGACCTGACCATGCTCATGTTGATGTCGATGTTAATGTGTCTCTCGGGTAAAATAGAAGACATTTTCTTCACTCACTTCACACACACATCGAGACGACGAACGACTCGAATCCCGGTTGACATTAATTTTAATGCATTTAAGCGTTAAAAACATTTGAATATATAGTTTTGCAGCGAATGTAATGGTTTCGACGAAAAGTAAAATAACCGTTACTTAACTTATTGGTCCGACAATTGTCGTATGTGCACCATGCTCGTTTAATTTGATTGTAATGCGAATAACGAGCTCACTTCTAATTGGATTGAGACTCGACAAGTATAAGCTGGCTAATAAATCAGCGCTAGTATGACCAGGAATTACGAGCTGCTGCTTTGCTAAATTATTAATTAAGGTACAATTGGCACGAATAAACGTGTTAACAACTGAGTGAACTGGCTACTCTTGCCTCTCGAAACCTACCATTATAATAATGCAAGCTCAAATTTATTCCATTAGCGTAATTGAGTTTTCATTTATTTGAACACTTTTTGTTGCCTTTAGAATCAATTTCAAAAACGCGATTCCATAGAGAAACTAGCTAAAATCTAGCTGAAAATAATTTTGTGTGTTTGTGTTTTGAATCGATTGTTTGGCCTACCAATTGTAATCTTGATCACACAAACGCACAGCCGTTGAATGAACACAATAAACAAGTTTTAGTATAATTGAATTTTGCTTTCAATTCAATTTTAAAAGTAAATTCTGTGTCGCAAACAGTTTACTCTTGCAATGTTTGCATTGGTTGAGAACCGTTCACTGCACGGGTAATAATCATGCAAATGCCAGTAACGGAACTGCGAGCTCAACTCGATAAGCATGCTAATCCTCGCCACTGTTTACTGGCGCGTCGTAATTGAAATTCGCTTTTATTGCCAGAATAAAAATAGTGTCCAATCGACTGCTCATAAGAGCCGATATCAACACAACAATGGATTTCTGGCCGAATGGACGCACGGATTGATTGCCACTTTACGTCCACTTCTCAATAATACTGATATGATTATGAAAATTTAGCTAGATAATTTTTGTGTCTTTAGATTTGTACAGAATAACGCATCACCTGGCTCATTGTTCGCCGAATATGTGTTATGTAAATCTCTATAGGTTTCGAAAATTGAACAAAATTTATAAGATTAAAATTGTTACATGGCTCAATGAGCGAGGTAACGGTATATCATTATAAATTCACACCATAAAGTTTGTTTCGATCAAATAGAGCAGAAATTGTTTTATCACCAAGCCAACAAACATTGTAATTTTTACGAATTATTAATCTATTGAATTGTGTGCCAACAGCTGCGAGTTAAATGCCTGTAAATGTGCTTGCTATTATTCGCCATTATTGTATTCTTGAGTGTGTATTGCCATCAAATTATCATTGTGAGAAATGTTAAGAGCATTTATATGTGCGAATTATCATTACGAAAATGGTGCCAAACGAGCAAGTCCACATTTGCTATCCGATCAATAATAATTTGATTATAGATTTTCTGTTCATTTCGAGAGCAAAATTGAAAATAATTCACTGATACTAATGTCTGTCTATTCGTGCGAAGAGTCTTTGCCGAAGACAGAGAGCCTCCGATTCTGGCATTGATTCACAGGAAGTGATAAATATTTTAAAGTCTTTTCTTATCTGACAATAGCCTTAAAACTCAATGAAAGACTTACTTAAATGGTTTGCCTATGAGAGACAATACAAGAACTCGAGGTTAGAGTCATTCGCTATTGATTTTTGAATTACTGGATGAAAAATATGATTCAATTTTGCCGGCAAATGACCGAATCTTCTTCGAGTTACGGCTACGAGTTTGAAATTTGATTTTCACGGCTAACAAGAATCCCAAAAACGAGGAACGAATCGGCCGTTAGTTATAAACCAATTGAGAAAACGTTGTTTTCCAAAAATACTTTTCAATTGTTGAGAAAAATATTCGCAGAATTTTGAATAATATTACTTATATGAAGTGTAAGCCAAGGATTTTGCACCAAGAATTTGTGTAATAACAACGATCGGTCATTTTTAAAATTAAATTTATCACCAACATTTAAATTATGAAATAATCTTGGTTTTTATGGCCGAATAGGAAGGAAGCCAAAGAAGATTAAGTACTGTAATCGCATACATCACTAGAATGATAGCTCTAGTAGAAGGAAGTTAGCTAGCTTATCGTCGTTCATTATCGTGGTAATGACGATATGCAATTGAAAACGGGCTCTATATGCTATACTAGGTGCCATTTATTCTGACCCTGGGCTCAATTTATTGCCTGACACTAGTGATCGCCAATTAAACCAAAAGCCATTTTATTGCCAGACATTTGTGACTTCGGTTTTTGTATTTTGAGACCAATATTGCGTTTAATGTCCAATAATTGGTTTATTACACGAATCACTCGAATCAAAGACAATAATAGTTTCGGTCGAATAAATTGCGCCAAAAAATCAATCGCAAACTCATTATTGTTATTAAACATATCGTCGCACCAATTAATCTTGATTAAATTGCTTTGGGCCAGTGCTCGCCCACTGGCCTAGAGCACTACATTCTCTAATTGGTTGTCGGCCAACTAGCTAGCCAACTAACTATTCAATTAGCTTGATCAAAACGATCAAAGTTTAGGCGTCGAGTGCCACTAATAAGTGCCAAGCTCATTAATTATACAAAATTTAATATATCGCGTGTAATAAATTGAGTGTTTGATTAGTCTTGGTGAAACTAATATATATGAAATAAGTAATTAATTGGGCGTTTGCACAATGACCTAGTTTTCCATTACTCATTAGCTAATATCGTAGCCCTTTGGCTGCCATTCAGGGTTGGCACTAATGACAACATCAAAAAATTTTTGGAGTAAACTTCCGGGAACTTTAATCATGGAATTAAATTTGGCATTAAATTTAACATTTTTTTCTGTCGGGAAATTACAAGAAATTTTCTATTAAATTCATCTTTTCATAGAATGGGTATTCAGATTGACGTACTTTTCTACAAATAAATGTTGTTTTCTGTGGGGACAACCCTAACAACGAGAGCAGAGAAAAGCCAATAAAACATTTTGTCGTTTAATATTTTGATTTAACGGAAAACGTCCCAAAAATTTATTGCCGAATGAGTTAAGAATCAGAAACGAAAACATAAATTACATATAAATTAGATTTTCTTCTGTCAAACATTGGATTCTGTGGACTGTCGGACACTAATCTTGATTAGTCTCATTTAATCTGCGTCTTATCATTTCTATTATTGTTGCTTGCTCGTTTATAAATTGTGTCGATTCTAATTATGCCGAGTAATTCTATCTTGTTGTTTTTCATCAATGAATCAAGTCGCATTTTATGTCATTATTCCGTTCGTTATTTCCTAATTGTACTTGTTAAAAATAATTATCATCATTTAATAGGATAGATTAGAAAGAGGAATGATGTGTACCGGGTCATGTTGCATGGTAATTAGATGCCGAATGTCGACATGGTGATATTAATTTTTCGTTGCATCGTTTGGCTTAATTAAGTGATGGATAATCGAGGAAAAAGCAAAAAACGCTTTTAATTATAATTAGTTTTACGATAACTGTCGAGCGATGAGAGACTTCAGTCACGTATCCAGTGATGAGAGCACTACTTATGAGCCGACCCTTCGGATCCGTCCAAAGGTATCACTGGCGAGGATAATGGCTGAACAGGTGAACAGATAATGAACAAGAAATACACGAATAGACATCTCATTTCGCAACTCATTGCTTATTGTATCCGAACGGCACTCAACTATTGCCAAACATATAATTCGATCTAGCTAGTTTGCTCGATTGTTTGAGTGCCAGGGCCAGCCCACACCCTGGCAACCAGTTGCGACTAGCTTGCACATCTCGGTCTAATTGATCATTTTCTGGTTATGACTCGTAACGACCAACACATCCAATAATGACTTCTCTTTTCTCTCATTGTAAATATTGATGTCAGACGTGAACCACTGTTTCACACAATTCCAGAATGTTTTTCATAGTTTTTGTAGACATAACCAGATTATGGGAGAGTAGGCGAGAGTTACCGAGGATAGACACGAGAGAGTAGGCGAGAGTAGCGGAGGAGAGACACGAGAGAGTCAGAAGAGAGACCGAGGAGAGAGACTCTAATATAAACATTGGTCTCTTCGAACATGTTTTTAGAGAAATTGATCAATCATGTTTTTGTTAGTTATGTTTGACAAAACGCCACATTCGATACATTTGCTGGTGTGCAAGGTGACACTGATTTGACATCAATTGGCCATGTTGCTAGCTAACTACAACAACAGCTTATTGTCAATCAATATGACAAACATTCCAAAATCCAATCTATGGTACGGAATATTCCTATAGTTTTTGCTCGACTTATAATGTTGTTAGCGCCTGGCATAATCACCTCGCTAATTATTGCCAATTAAGACAGTGATCACATCCGACAGTCATTAGCTGTTAGTTTCGAGGCAATCAGTGTTCGACAGAAAATGTCTTTTTAGCTCCAATTTATCAGATTATATCTGAAAGCATTCGTTCGGTCGCTTGTTTTGGAGCACTGTTTACACAAAACTATTTCATTTGCGATAAGAAGTGAATCAGTATTTGAAAAGAGAGGAACACTTTAGCCAAAACATCAGTTCAATTGATTCCGTGGTTCGACTCCGCTATCAGTGATATTGTCCGCCAAGAAGTGAAAACGCTTTTGTCTATGCTTTTAGTGAGACGTCTAATGATTTGTTCCAACACTTCGAGTAATTCAATAATAAATGCATAAAAAATTAGTCAACTTTTACCAACAAAGCGAAGAGAAAATCATCAGCGAAAGAAAGATCCAGGTGACTGACCAAGCTCGATCGGCCAACACGACCAGCACCCAGTTGCTATTCACCCAGTTCAACCGGCGCGAATGAGCTCGATGCCCACCCTCAAGGTGTGTCACGTGATGATTCTGTTCTGCTTCATCAGCGGTCTGTCGATATTGACCGCACTGGTGGTGATGTCCGTTCGGCGCCACAAGAAGATGAAGCGTCGCTACAGCGACAGCATTCCGATGTCCGTTCCTCGAGAGCTCCGACAGAAGGCGATGGCTCGCAGTCAGAGCCACAACTATCTACTGGGCATTAATGTCAGCGTCAATTAGCACAGCATATGGACCCCGAACGCATAACACTTTACCTTGTTTCGTGTATTAGGCTATTTAACTATTCAAATCATATGTAACATTACAAAGCTCATAATTATCACAATTAGCATGCACTTTATTCTTTGTCTACTGCTCTACGCAATCAAATCAACACATCTGTACTCCTAATTAACCTACAATTAACGTGTCATGTAATATCTCATCTATTAAAAAAATTTATACGCCTTTTATTCACTCATCAAGATTTGACTTGATTGTGATTTTCCTCACAATTGTCTGCAAAAGTTATCTCTTTAAAGTAAGCTTTTATATTTTATTAAACTGCAAGATATAAATTGTGAACAATAAGAACATGTGCTAACCCTCAGTGTCAAAAAAGGTCCATTTTGTCAATGAAACTTGCTGGATTATTTACGTAATGGTCTGGATCTATCCGGTTCTCGATTTGACATGTCTTGTGATACTATCCGCTAAGATATTATCATAAGATTAGATATAAAACGAGACGAAAATCAATAACTCATTCATTCATTGATCGCTAAAGTTTATGAAGCGATTCCAAGTTTAGTCAATCATTAGTATCGATGCTAATGGACATCGATAGTCAATAATTGTCCGGATCAATCAATCGGATCATCGATCACAGCGCATACAATCGCCAAATGGCTATAATGTTGCGACCCAGTTCATTCTTGCCAACTATAACTCTTGGTAGGAGTGATTGACTAATAAATTCATTCGATAATTATTGCTTATGCTTGTATCTGGCTGATTATTTCCATGTATCTAGGTGATTGCTTGATGGACTGGCGTCACTATTGTTTACAATTAGCAACTTGACTGGCCTTCCGTTGCAAATGAACAAGATTGCACTCAACGCAAGGATAATTTTAACAAGATTATTTTGAGCAATGAAAAATTAATAACACTGTCGGAATCAAACTTGTTCCATTCTCTTGATAGCCAAGATTTCGCAAGTTCTTCTACTCAACTGATTAAAGTAATTTATACCTATCAAAATCCTGTCTCGACAGACAGTATTAAGCCAAATTATATAAATATTTGAACATGATAAAGTTGAGCAAGATGGTCGATCAATTATTTTTGTTGCAATCTGTTTGTCTGAATGCCATGTTAACTAACTTTTATCTAGTTACATGTATGGCTGCCAAATGATTTTTGACGTAACCCTGGAGTTTTCCTGAATTTCATAAAACTTCCATCTAAAACATAAGTCAATGTTATCTGTGAAAATTTTTTGGACATGAATTTCAATGTTATTGTCCAAAAATTCGCCTGGATAGATGCCCCGACTCCTGTACAATCCAGGCCAAACCTGGACATCTGGCAGCCCTAGTTTGGGAGAGAAAAACAAACAATTCCCTAATCGAATAGAATTGGCAAATGTTGCTCGTTATCGCGACCATAATCTAGGCGATAACGAGGTACTTTTCAAATGATGTATCGCACAAATAAAAGGAGCTAGCTAACAAATTATGCTTCACGCATTGAAACGCCGCTCACATCTCGCCAGGGACCTAGTATTGCACCTGCTTCTGCTTACATAATTGATTGAACTAGCTTAATCCGTTGTGAAGTGGCAGGACTATCTTGTGGAAAGTTTCTGTTGAAAACAACAAGTTGAGCCTGATCACATTGGCAAGTGGTTTGGCAAAGTACATTGCTGAAAATGTAGCCAAGAAGCTCGGACATTCAGTTTACCATTTAATTAGAATTCAATGACCAGGTGATTTTCGAATAATTACAACTACGTAAATGCAAAAACAGCAAGATGAGAGTTTCGTGGATTGTTCTGATCATTTGCGTATCGCTGGGCCTCACTCTACTGGTGACCATGTTTTGGCTCCTATTACGAAAAGTGCCGCAATTGAAGCAAAGAATTATTTGCCTGGTTTGTTTTAGAACCTACAAAGATCCTTGGCAAGATAATAAGACAACGCCACTGCTGATGACCACCAGTCGGCCCCGAACAAAGACAGTGCCTGGTCATTACGGAACAGTCCACAAAGTCTAACTTATTAAATCAGTAAATTGAGTTTAACTCGCTCATCAACAATAGTCAATCTATTGTTTTCATCTTCTAATTGTTGACTATGATCAAGCTAAAATTATGAATTCGTCGCACATTTAATATTCATAGAGAATTATTTTTAAAATTATAAATTAAAAATTACTTTTGGAAATCGATTTCTATTTAATAATTTTATTTGCATTTTAAATCTAAATTGACTGGATAAGGTTGAACGAGATAATTTGTCTAACAAATAAAGTCATCCACCTTTCATATCCACCTGTTCATTATCGATAAGTTTAACAACATTTTAAAATTTAAATATACAGTAGTAGAAAATATAGTTAAAATGTAGTTAAAAATAGTACACTACTATTAGTAGGCCTAATCTACCTCAATCACAATCGTATCTCTCAGCTTATCAATCACCTATCGCTTGACAATAATGAACATGGAAAATTTTTGCTCGAAATCCAATGACCAGAGTTCGTGCAAACAATAGACGATGAGATAAAACGAGTGTTGAATCTGATAAGTGATACGAAAATAGTGTACGAAATATGTCGATGACTGGCGACTCACGGGTTGCCATCGGTCTGGCGGTCATCTTCGTGGCCATTGTGTGCGGCCTCTGCTTGTATTGCATCGCCAAAAGGATCAGATCCAAGAGGAAGCAAAGAATGGTCAGAGAGTGGCGACAAATGCAGAGGAATGTTGTGATTGAAGAGGAGGTGAGACGAGACCAGAGACGACAACAGAAGAGCGCCAAACAGGTCCAGTGGAAGACAGGCCAGTCTGACCACAATGGACAGGCATCGACATCATCGCAAGTGATCACAGACTTACCACCGCATTACCAACAACTGGTCATTTGATCAGGTCTTGTCTTTTGCTAGCTAATTGATTCATAACTAGTTTAACTAATTTTATTGTCAACTTTTAACATGAACATTGTTTTAATCAACTGATATTAATATGGATCGACTCCATGATATATCAGTACCTAATTAAACCAAGTGACAATGCCATCTTCTCTTCTTGATAATTTTCTCTTGGCCAGCGTTGGTCGACTGTTACGTTTTGTTAAAAATAACCAAGTTAGTTTCAGCGATTTTTCAAATGATTTGACTATTCGCTCGCATAATAGAGTGAGCGATGCATATACAGCCCCATACATAATGAGGAAACCTTCTTCGTTAGATTGACTCATTGATATTTCTTTGTATTCGACCTTGCTAAATATAGAGACCGGCTGAACGTTGAATATGCCGTGTTTCGGGTACATTCTAATGGTGTTCATGGTCCATTTCCAATAGAGACCATTCTCAATGTTGTTGGTGATGCTAAATATGATATTGATTAGTAAGTTACTGGGTTAATTGTGTGTTGACTTGCATTTTATTGAGATGCACCAGAATGGGATGGTTTGGTTTAAGGAAGGTGGGCATGAAGTAGGGCAAGTTCCAGGCACCTGACCTGGATATGTGTATGTTCTCAAGGAATCCGCCGTCCAAGAAAAAGTTTGCCAACAGGTCAGACATTTGCGGCATTAGAAAGGTGAGTGTCTGCTCGCCTTTGACCAAGGCCACTCTGCCCAACGATATGTTCACCGCCAACTCGAGCAGAATGTCCGGGTCGTACCAGTG
>JAQGBE010001199.1:0-12180 GCA_034698225.1 Scheloribates latipes | reverse complement strand
CAAAAATAATAATAATTGCAAATAATTTGTGCACATATTTGTATAGAGCGGACACACATAGAGAGGAATATCTATTATATAATCCGATTATGAATATGGCATATGTTGTGAGTTGTGTTATGCGATACGTGTTTCGGCAGCCAATTGGCCGCACCGACCGAATCACCCGTTCCTCGTGTGTCGGACGCACACATACACAACGCATTCGAGAACTATAATCTACGACAAATCAATTTCATTTTTGGCAGAATATTTTTGGAGCTCAAAGAGCGGCCGAGAAGAACGAGATAATCCTCTTTCAAGTGCTTAGAATCCGCTTTTCTATTGGAGTCACACTTACGGCCGACTCGCGACTAATGCCTGAGCGGTTCGCACGGCTTACCAGAAGTCAGGCACTTGTAGTGCGTGTGTCTGTGCAGTGCCAGTCCTCTCGGATGGCAATGCCTTTCGCCCTAATTCCTGCTCTCATTTCCAATTCTCAATTCTCTGGTACATAAACTTATTCTATAATATTATGTCGCATATATTCTCCACTGAACACAGCATTTCATTTATATTCCTCGTCCTTATTGTGTAATTCGAGGCACTCTTTCATCTGATCCGCTTTGCGTCTGAACATCGGTAACGATGAACAGCAGCACAGCCTTGGAGAGAGTGAGCCGACTGATAGTCGGCTGACATGCCCTACAAAATATTGATCCCAATGAACATCGCTTTTAATCCTCAGTTAATTAGCAATATTTGCCAATAGTCTCATCCAATCCTATAGTGATATGCATTGTGTTGTCGATGCGCTGTATTTGTCGGTCGGATATCTGTTTGAAAGGACCGATCCTTTCAGTTGGAAAAGACTCAGCCGTTTCTCTACCGCTGAGACACCGATTCCGGTCTCCGGTAGAGTCCGGACCCGAACAGACATACAGCAAATGCCAACCGATTCTGTATTTTTGGGGCCAAATCTACCTCTAAATTGATTGAATGGCCGACTGATAGGAAGACAAATCCGATGTCATTCAGGCTCTGATTGATTTCGCGGCTGACAAAGCGTTTCCTTCGCTAATTGAATGGATCGGTTGGCTCTGGCAAAAGCCAAGAGCATTCAGAGAAAATTGAATTTTAATATAGTAATAATGGGCGTGTCACTTGGCCAGGACAATGCACCAGGCACCAAATATTTACATCTAAACAATTAGCTATTCAAATGTTATTGAAATATATTCTAAATCAAAGTGAGCTAGGCCACACTCCCAGGCTTCCTGAGAGGACAGGCCTGTATTGAATGGCGTTTGTTCGATAATTAATATGCGATTTGAAATTCAAATTGAAAAATTCATATTTTACATGGATCACAATGAGAAGTGTGCTGTTTTGATAAGGCACTCATCCGTCAGACATGAATAGAAGATTTTTCTTTTTGATTCATAACTTGGAAAACAAAACTGTTTGTCAAAAATCGAAGCGCTATTAAAGTCAAATATTTGGTTCGAATTAATGGCCAACTGATGCAAACAAATTTGTTACGGATAGGACACACATATTGTTAATTGAAGTGATGTATTGACTGCCACTCAATTACCACTCGGATTTGCAATACTAGCACATATTTTATTTTACAAGAGTATATATACCACTCAATAGGCTTTAGAGTTTATTTTATGTTTCAATGAGCTCTTGTGTTCGCGATTTTGCATGTCGTGGGAAAGCGTTGGCCACGTGTTGGCCCCTATATGTGGGCTCATTCTCGGCCATTGAGTCCGTGCACATCACGCGCCACAATAGACTGACTACAGTTTTTTTACTGTCCATCTCTACCATGACTGCACAATCTCGGCACAACTCGGAGCCAATCCGAGCGAATAAAAGCACATATTTCTGTCGAACGCCGAGTTGTCATGGATTGAGATACCCATTGAAGTTGTGGTCGTTTTTGCTCTCGACTCCACTCTTGCGATAAATAGAGAGGAGAGACCAACGAAAAAATTCAAACTCACGTTTCGTTCACTCAATCACTTTCTCTACTCTATTCACTCCCAGCACATACACACACACACACTCTCTCCTCATCTCCAGGAACGGCATTCCCTCTGCCTTTCATACCTATCTATAGCGCATACACACACAGTCTATATATGACTGGTATTGTCGACCATCTCTATTGAGATGTAGACGACCGGAAAAAAAAGTTAGTGAAGAGTAGCATAAAAATAGTGGATTTCAATACAAAGGAACGGAACAATTGTGTTGAAAGAGATTCTTCAGTGCTCTTCAGGGCTGTGACGTCGGGCCCGCGGCCGCTCTGCCAGTCATACAACTCGTATACAGTATATGACAATTGACACAAATAGCTGTGCGATGGCTGTCCTGTGCAGTAGTGGCTGCACAAGAGCTCTGTCAGCGACGGACTCGACAGGGAATCGGCCTTTGGTTTGGCCTCAGGTTGTCGTTCACATCGGACACGACACCAAACATTAGGCCCTCCGATACCGACACTACGTTTTTATGCCTCCGCACCGATCGCACAGACATTAAAAAGTCCTCTCGTTTTATGGCACATATCTTATGTGCAATAAATATCGAGTTAAATGTCGTTTACGTTCGCTAACCTATCGCTATAGCAATCGATAATTTGTCTGATTTATTCATATCATGCATATATTGGTACGTTTTGCACCAGGGCATAGTGCCGACACCAATTGCCTAGATAGTTACCAGAGACCATTACGGCCTGATTTATCGGCTAAATTATGTTGCTGGCACGTCAGCAGCAAAAAGCATCTTGATAACAATTTTATAAATATAATTTTATTCGGTACCAAATTGCCCGATAAAAGAGCTCCTCTATCGGGTTGAGATCGGAGCAAATAATTTATTACCTTGCACATTTAGAATAAGAGCTATTTAACTTTTAATGTGCTAAAGCGCTTATCCCTTCTAAAGATCTTGGACTCTTGGTTCCCAAAATTATTCAAATTCTATTCATCTAAACGCCTGGTCTACAAAATAGCCCAAAAGTGGCATATCAACTAGCTGAATTAGCAATTCCAATGTGAAGCGCGATGTCTATTAAAAATAGTAGACAACAAATTCCGAGCCGATTATTCAAATTGACGTTTTGTTTTTGGGGCCGAACAGTCGAATCAGCCTTTAATTGCTTGGCCTTCGGTTGAATGGCGAAGACAATGCCTGTCCTGTGCCTCGGACTGGAGAGTGCGGGGGAGGGCTGACTGGGGGCCGACACTGGGCTCATAAAAAACTACGGCTAAACCTCAGCTCTATTATCAGTGTATTTATTGAGCAAAACGAATAAAATGACAAAACGTTTGTCGCATTGAATGCAAATCAGTTTTCGCGTCGCCTTAAACGCCAGAGAAAAAGTACTTAAACGCACTGTTTGTTTGTCCTGTCTTATAGTGTCAGCCCTGTCTCAGTCGAGTCCCGGTTCCCGATGCTCGTCGCCGATGACGCCGCCCGACCTGTTGGCCTACCCGGGTATGAAGAGGCCGAAGCGGAACCGGACGTCGTTCAAACACCAACAGTTGCGGACTATGAAACAGTACTTTAACCTCAACCACAATCCCGACTCTAAAGATCTGAAACAGTTGTCGCAGAGGACAGGCCTACCAAAGCGAGTCCTTCAGGTAAATACAATCACAATGGGAATGGTGTGCAGAGTGAGAGAGAACAGCAACAAAATTGCAGACAATTTTCTTTCATTTGCGGTCAAAACAAACAAAATATTAAATTATTTTCTAAGCAAATAAATATCTCTATTAATTATGACAATCACGGAAAGACAAAAACCTCGCCGAAGAATAAGAAGAAGAGACAACACAAACAAGAGATTGTGTGACACAAAGCCATTGTCGTGTGTGTGAGCTGAGGGAAGGGCTGTTCAGTGGTCTCACAATGGACTGACTGACTGTTTAATTCATACAAAATTTATTCATCAGATGATAAACGGCGTTAAATAGTGGTGTCCTTTAGCTTCCACTGCCGGACGCGTTCACAGAAGGAAAAGAAAAGACAGAAAAAAATTATTTATCATTCCTTAAGACAAAAGTCTTCTGTATTTACTATCAGTGGAAATATTCGCTGAATTTTTCATTAACTGCTAAGACCGGGAGATAAACACCATTTTCATCACTGAGTTTCCGTTGATTTGCATAATTATTGCTTTTCGGTTATCAGTAATATCTGTCGATAAGTCGTTTTTAGCAGCGCTTATGCATACAATAGATGCCAGTTTGAGATACCCGGGATGTCTGACAATTTGTCGCTAGACTCTAGAATCGATAATTAAATTCAAATTGTCTGGCATCGTCAAACAGTTCCAGGTTCACTTCGCAGTGAGATTGGCCACAATTATCATGCAAAATATGTATTTTATTGGCAGTTTCGCTTCAGGTGAGCTGTTTTACGGCCCCGAGTTTGGCCAACCCTGAGCCTCAACGACAGGTATGATAAGAGGCGCGCTGTCATTGTGTTTACAGCCTCTGCTGGCCATCCCTGTCCTGTGCCCTCACACACAAACGCACCGGTATTTACGACCGGCTGTCAGCGAGCCGTCGGAAGTAATAAAATTTATTCATCAGTTTTCGATAATAATTATTCGCCTCTTATCTCATATTCTGATTATTGAATTCTCATTCATGTGTGCCATCAGTGAATTGTTCTGTCTCTTTGTCTGTACTTAATCACACGCACACTCTTGTCAGCCCTGATCTGACCAAGATACAATTTGCTATCCGAGTATTTATGGCTCCTCTGTTTTTAGGTATGGTTTCAGAATCAGCGGGCAAAGTGGCGCCGAAGTCTTCTGAGACAGCAGAGTCTTGGCCCGCATGTTGTCGAAGAATGTCAGCCACTGACCGAACTCAATGAGTACCCGATCCACGCCGATGAGGAGCAGACAATCGTCGAAGAAGAACAACAGTTCGCCACTTATACCAACCTCTACTGAGACCGGTGTCGGTCTCATCGGTAAATACGGTCTGAATCGAGTGTTCCGGCGCCGAGAAGCCACGCTCCGAGCTCCAGGTCAGCTCACGAACGAATGTGGCCTTGCACAATTGACGAACACCATGGAAGTGGTCGAGTGTTCATGAATACGAAGCTCTTGTAAATTAATTCCAATTTATATTTTCATCGATCATTCATTTGGCATAAATTATAATCTTAAATATAAGTTAATTAATAACTAATTAATTAGTAAATTAATGTCAGACTTGTGTTTCGGATGAAAAATTAAAACGAAAGTTATATTTCAGTTCGAAATTCGAATTACATTTTTGGTATTTAATTACTCGACTCGAATA
The DNA here is from genome assembly GCA_034698225.1 of Scheloribates latipes. NCBI lineage: Eukaryota > Metazoa > Arthropoda > Arachnida > Sarcoptiformes > Scheloribatidae > Scheloribates > Scheloribates pallidulus. Next base: position 6,865 of record JAQGBE010001199.1, on the reverse strand, counting down.
GGAGTCGGAGAAAAAATTATTGGGAAAACAGAATTTTTTGTTGTTTATGCGCCCAATGTTTGACTCCAACCGAAACCAACCTTTTTCTCCAAGAGTATCGACCAATTGAGGCCGAGTTTCGAGTCGAGGCAATCGATGAAAAATCGATCTCAAAGACAGCCAATTATTCTGTGCAGACATTCGCCAAAATGAGCGAAACATTTGAGCAAAAAAATACATATTTTTGTTGTTATTCTCGGCGTTCACTTCACTTCTGGCGCTGTCGACCGAACTGTATAACCAATTCGGGCGATGATTGACATAAGACAACAAAAAATATTCCCTTTTCTTGAGTGTCCGTCCAAACGCCAAAAATATGTACTCAATCCTAGTTAGGGACTGGCGATGGAGACGCCAAACGTCATGAGCGGAGAGACCATCCGTAAAGCACATCCATAGCCACAACCAATCTATTGAATAATCATTTGATTTATGTCTACTTATCATCTCTGGAGTGAAGTGGGAATCACTTTAAAACTCTGTACATCTCATAGAGAATATCGTGTTTCTGAAGAAACCAATTAAATTATTGACTCATTTATTACATGCGAAGACCCTTTTGGTGTGTGTTCGGTGTCCTCCAGAGCCCAGTGCCGGAGCACAGGCTCACCGCCAAACAGATATATCTTTAGCGAACTTTTCGCTTATTATGCAATTAATCACTTTATTTGTGCAAATTTTGCGCATATTTTCGACGATCGCTTGTAATCCTATATCCGAACGACTGGGCCATAAATCTCTGGCCTAAGAGACTGTTGTGATATTGAGTCGACTAATAAAAGAGTAGTTCCCATAAGCACTACCTCTGGTGTGCTTCCAGTGATTCGTCTGTGCCTTCCATTTGACTGTCTTATCACAAGTGACTCGTTATTGACAATAATTAATACCAAGTCTAGTGAGTAGAGAACAGTAGATATCAGTGAAGATGTAATTATCATTAATAAGAGAGTCAAACCGCTCGCACACGAAGTCTGTGCTCATTGGCATCGTTCACATGCCATACCATTTGTGAGGCCATCCGAACACGACATGAAAGAGTAGTTTCTCATTGCCAGTGATCTACTCTAAGGCCAGTCTTTGTACAACACTTGCAAAGAGTAGTTCCCGTTTAGACATCGCGTATCAAAGTTGACACCAATTGGCACAAACACTGAATATTCTTTGTATGTCTGTTCGGCCAAAACGCATATCATTCACAATATGAATGATGAGCTGAGACTACATAACCAGAAACTAAGGCTTAAGGCATTCTTGAGGGTCTGTCCTATGCTGTGCTGTGCAGCTAAAGCACAGGTCCTAAACCGAGGTAACACTGGGTTTCAGTTTTTCTGATCCAGAATTTTGTGGTTTTATTTTACACGAAAATAATATTAAAGTGAAAAGCATTGACGGAATTCTCTCTTTTCACAAGAATTGCTGAGTTTTTGTCAGAAATTTTCATTTTTATGCGAATTTTATGTAATTCTTTGGGCCAACAGTTGAGGCACTCGAGTGTCGCCCACTCTGTGGCCGGCGATGACTCCCAGTCCTTAACCAGTACTTTGAAGACCGGATTTTGGGCGTTAATTCTCATCTGTTTTGCGTTCGCTGTTTCTCTCCGACAGAATTCCTCTTCCATCAGATGAGCCGGAAATTTGAGTCAAGACTCGGACTCAACGGTTCAATGGTAGCCAACGATATATCAATGGCGTTGTCTGTGCTGGCGCTGAGTGCAAGTGCCCGGTGTGGAGCTGCACACAGACACCGACACCGGTTGGTCGGTTCGGGCGCCAAACCAACGGTTCGCTTATGATTGACTGCACTGACTATATATCATTTGGTCTTTGCGTTTGACCTCAAATTATCCTAAAGTGTTGACTGGCTTTCGGAGCCAATCAGTCAATGCATGGCCACAACACTCTTGCACATAGAGCTCATTAACCGATTGTTATCTAATATATATATTTTTGTATGAATTTCATATCTCTATTGAGTGATAAACGGAACCCATTTCCTGAGCCAAGGTATGAATGAATTACCAAATCTGACAGATAGCGAGTGAGCCTATGGTCGGGTAGTTGTATGGCCTCGGAGTTGGTGTGCACTCGACAGTGAACACCGATTTGTTTCGATGCAAAACGCGTTCCAACATTGAACTCAACTGAAGAGCGAATGAGCAGAAAGAAAGAGCTTCACTACAGACACGACATATACAGAAAATTCGCAGAACAAGAATAGATGAGACAACATGTGTATTGTGGACACGGCGTCGCCATCGGTGGTAACGGGCCATTGATAATAGAATTTAGCACTAGTGGAGTCACTGCTGGTGGATATGGTTTGTATGGTTTGCCACAACCGTTACTCCAATGCTCACTACTCGTATGGCTAAGTATGGGAGAGAATGCTCGGGGAGAGAGAGTGAGAGAGATAGCGATGGAGAGAGTCATAGAGAGAGAGACGAACTGATCGTAAAAAATAATCCGAAGAGTCATACAGTTATGCATACATTGACTGCAAATGACTTGTGAGCGAAAAAATTGGTTTAATTTAGACTTAAGTTATGCCCTAAAAGACTGCAAAAAGAGAGACTCATTGGAGAGGATGTGTTTGGAAGAGACTGATTGTGTGAAGAATGTCTTGCGTAGAGAGGAACGACACTTTCAATTATGACCAGACCTTAATTACCGGCTTATGTCACAAACTTTCGCTCCGCTCCTAACAGAGGAGGAGGTCTTCGCATCGGAACTACTTATCACTTACTCTGAAGGCACTGATTGAATGAGAGGTATATCTCATTGAGAGCTCTCTCTCTCTCTCTCTCTCTCTCTCTCTCTCTCTCTCTCTCTCTCTCTCTCTCTCCTTCTTTCCACAGACGTCTCTCTCGACTCTCTCCGTCTTCTCACTCGAGTTTACGTAATAAGTAGTCAATTATAGAAATTATGATAAATCTAATGAAATTTTTTCAAACGTTTACCAAAAAAACGTTATTTTTATTTATTTTTCTGAAACCCTTAACTCAATTCTCAATTCTTGGCAATCAATTTCGAAATCCCAGAAAAAGATTTTCTCACAATTATTACTCGAAAAATATACACTCAATAAATAAAATTACATACTTTTCAGAGGATATTATTGACACAAATGGCCAGCAAAAAGAGCAAAACGAAACTAAAACTTACCTTTAATTAAATCTTTTGCTTTGGAAAATTGTTTGACACACACAACGATAGATATCAAGTAAATTAAAATTAATTGAGCTCGTTCAATTTAATAGACACATCTGCCTGGGCCCAGGTGTGCATCATCTTCGATATCTCGCCTAATAATTATGAATTGGCCCATCAAATAAAGTTTGATTATCGTTGCGCAGCACAGAAAATGGAGTCCAATAATTCCCATGAGTAACCTCTTGACAGCCCAAGAGATCATTTTCAGATATACTGCCGATAATTAGCAAAAACCTTATTTTCAACCGCAAAACCTAATGAGCGGATTGTGTTCTGGATCTCTCATATCTGATGACAAAAGCCAAGACAGTATACGACTTGGAGTTTGCAGTCAATTAATAGTCAAATAACTCGTTATATTTGCCGGTTATCTAAGAGCTAATTGTTTTTGTGGCCAACCCTTTGACTTAACCAACGGATTGTGTAATCTATTGCTCGGTCTGTCTGTCTGTCTATCTGTGTGTGCGAGCATTTGGTGCTCAACCAAGAGTAAGGGTTTTTGTAGGGCTCACCAGCGATGGCATACCTCGTAGTTAATGTCGTGGATCATCCTAAGGGCCACCCAAATGGATAGGCCATTGACGCCAACATATTGGACAACAACAGACTATTTGCCACAAATATGTGATAAGACATCGCGTATACAGTGAGTGCAGTCTTCGTTTGGCACATCGGACAGACAGACAGACCGAGCGAATGGCAATCGGAGACTAATTTGCTGAGGAATGACCGCTTCGATAGTGACCAGCGATAGGGAAGAAGACATTTGTTTCGCTGTTCGGTTCTTCTGCTTCTGATCGCTTATCTCAATGATAATTAAGCAAACGTTTTATCTCCACTTTCGCACAGTTCTCGCCACCAAATGACAATTTCCGGGCTGACCTTGTTTATTTTAATTATTATTATTATTATTACCATCTTTTAGGACTAAATATAAATGTCTTAAATATAGATATACCGAACGTTTTTATCGTCAGATGTGTCGCAAAACCTATTAAATTCATTGCTTTTTGAAACTTTCGGATTCGACAGAAGTCTTAATAATCATTGCAATCGTTATACTTATGGTCTCTCTCTCTCTCTCTCTCTCTCTCTCTCTCTCTCTCCCGGGTTATAACTTCACTTCTAATTATAGAAAATATACGAATTTTAACATAAAAATACATAATTATTATTATAGCGCTTAATGTTCTCATCTGTTTGTTCACAGATTTGGCAAACCATCGAAAGACTGGATGTGAAACAACAAACAAATCAATGCCTCAAACGGCTCACACAATGCTCTTGCAAATGGAAACGACAAATAAATTGCAAGAGCATTGTGTGACTTGCCTTTGGTCAGAACAAAACAGTATCTTGTTTATTATTCTCAAATAAAAAGAGATTGTTTTTATTCACAATTGAATTGTTTGGCTTTCGTTTAAGAAATTAATTTCTCTGAAACTTTTTATTTTATTTTTGTTTGAGTTTTTAGAATTTTATTTGTTTTCTCAGTTCACTTGAGTGTTGGAAATGACTGAATCATTAAACGCGATAATCATCTCATAATATGTGGCCAGCGATGAGGCAATGGATGGCTCGCACGGCCTGAACGCACAGACACAGCCACTGACTGCCGGCCCTCACAATCGCGAACCCCATACCCAAAACCATAATCAGTATTATCGCGGTATTTATCGATAGGTATTTAGTGTACCGAAATAAAATTTCCCAGTGCCGAACAAACAAACATTCCACACTGGGCCTAGGCGCATATATCAAAAGCAATCATCGCACAGATACCTTGCACAGCTCCAGATAAGCCAAATAGCAAGAAGAGAGACGAATATTTATCTCCAAATGATATATTGTTTTTCGGTTTGGCGTCAAATCATGAGTTGAATACTTAATTAGTGAATCGACTTTTCAGTTCAATTTGGCTGCGAGAGAGAGAGACCGAGGGGAGAGAGAGAGAGAGAGAGAGAGACCGAGGGGAGAGAGAGAGAGAGAGAGAGAGAGAGAGAGAGACCACGAATATGTTGCGGTCGGCGATGTAAACTTGCTAATTTATTTATAAGTACATCGCTAATTATAGCTATATTGAGCACTGGGCTCGGCCTAGAAGATGTGCTTTCCACTCAATTCATTAAACAAGCTCCAATATTTATTAAGATCAATCGATGTGTTGCCTCGATAGTGAGCTCAACAGCACTTCAACTGCTTTGCAAAACACTTGATGGATGAGTGTCGAGGACTGGAGTCAATAGACGAGAAGACAGTCCGTTCCTGAGTGTCAGTGGTGTAGCCCGAGCTCACGACTCGGGCCTTACCGGCCATTGTCTGCCAGTTTTGTCGCCTCTTTTGCGTGCCATTCAATCCGTGCCGTAAACTCGTCATTCGTTTTGCATAATAATCGAGTTCTCGCTCCCTCTCAGTCTCGTTGGGCATCCCATGTGCTGTGCTGTGTCTGTGCTCTGCTGCCAACACCGGTATTGTGTGAGCAAATACAGTAATCTTTTTAAACACTTAGAATAACAATTTAAATGCAATATAAATACTACGAATATAACAACACAATTGGTCTCCAATTTTATTGTTCAATGAAGCGCTTCCGATACATACCGGGCCGCACAATATGGGCACCGAATTCGTGTGTAAATACATATTTCTGTTCCTCTTTCGGGTGACAATTGTCGTGTCTATGGTGTCGAGCACTCAATGAAGTGGTTTGCACCTCATCTGCCGGACCGCCTCATCCGTCAAATACCTATTGACACCCGAAACGAGAGTCGAGTGCTATGTCGGCCACCGCTAATATGGCAGCCGAACAATGTAATCCAGGTATAATCCACTTGGCCAGTGGGGGCCGACACTCGGCACTCGGCTTTGCATCTGTTTATGCATTTAAATGTAAACTTTGTATTATATTCGACACTCAATTGAGAACAGTTCACAAGTATTTCTCTGCGAATCAAAAGTCTACTCCGAAAACCCAAAACTGTCTGTCCATTAATAAACGTAAAGGAAGTCTTACAATAAGTTTTATGGAGATCACAATCGAAAGAGAGAAAAGCGTTTTTCTGTTACCGGTTTTGTCCGAAACCAAATTGTATTACCAATCAATTGGTGGGAAACACGCCAAACATTTTATATACACATTGGGATCAAATATTTTTCCCACTATTACCCGCATTCGCCTTCATTTCACTATTTTTTTGCCAACAATATCCTAGAATAGAGTTATAATAAATGCAAAATTCATTTGTTATTCTCACGTTTGATGTGCTCTCTCACACACATACTCTCCCTGTGCTCTCTCTCTCTCCGACCTCTCCCTCGCTTGATATCAAAAGCCAACGAATTAGAACCTATACACACATCCCAGGCCTTAATCGATGCGGTGGTCGGCTCTTTGCTCTTCAGTCAAATGTCAAGATATTGGCGCAAAAATTCGACCAAAAATTTTTTCGTCGAAAAATATAAATTTTACATAAATCGCAAAAGTCTTGGCGACCAAAAGCGAAACTAGCCAGGATCGCTTTGATATTTTGCCGTCACACTAATTAGCGATTAATAAAGCAGCAGTGTGTCAGGCGAGGTACATAAAATTATCCAAGACGATATTTATTTGATTGCTC